>REGO01001148.1:85556-97091 GCA_010120015.1 Rhombomys opimus
TTTTTTAATTTTTATTTTTATCAGTTACATTTTATTAATTCTGTATCCCAGCCGTGCCCCGAACCCTCATTCCCTCCCAGTCCCTCCCTCCCTCATCACTACTGTGTCCCTTTCCAAGTCCACTGATAGGGGGGGACCTCCCCCCATTCATCTGATCCTGTTTTATCAGGTATCTAGAAGCATCTTTCTTCAGTGGGTCATGGTTAATGTACAGATTCATAACTCATCAAAGTGCTGAGAGTAAGTGACTGTGAGTGCTAACAGTAAACAGAACATCCGTGTCAACTTTCTATGTATAGAAAATATCACAGAACGGGGGCCAAAAGATTGTAAGATATGGAAAACAGGAGAAATTGCTGTAAAATTCCATCATGAGAATATGTCATACATGTTGTACCCAACAGCTCTCTAAATGTTTGAAGACACCTATGCAAACAGGAAAAATCCCTCCTGGGTCAGGAGGGACTCAGAAAGTTCCACTTGAAGCTGAAGAGCTATTGGTAGTTCATTGAGGATGAGAACAGATAATCGTATTTCTTTGGGGTTATAACTAATGATAGGCTGGTCATGCTACAATTGATGGTCTCCCATGCATGTGTATACAGGAAGCAGTAATTAGATATACTGGGATATATTGCTTTGAAAAAGAGAAAGATAAAGTTAAGAAAGCGATACAGGAGGACTTGAAAGCGAAAAATAGGAAATGAATATGATCATAATACATTATACTCATAGACTGAATTTTCAAAGAATAAATAAAAATTAGATAAATAAAAAATATCATTAAGCAGAGATGAATGTATTCCCAAAGAACTTTACAAAATGGCACAGGGCCATATATTGCCCATATATCCCCCCTGATACAGAAAAATAACATTGTATGCAGAATTTTTAAAAAGTGTTCTATAAAAGAGTGAATCCATAGACTAGTTAGATTTGGGGATGAGATATTTCCATCTTGTAACACAATCTCTAAATTTGAAAATGTGGTAAAAACTTGTCATGCAGAACAAAATGGCTGTGTGATTCATATCCTAATCAGTGACAGAGCTATTTTGTCAAAAATTGTATACACATAACAATAAACTAGAAGAAGTTGAAGGTGGTTTATGTGAGAACCAGCCCAAGAAGCTCTAGATAAAAGAAATCAATTATATGATCAGACCTCCATGTCACCTTATTGTTTTATCTGCTTCAGAATATCTTGCCCTGTATGAGATCCCTATGGACACATTATAGAAGAAAAAAAAAAGAAAAGGAAAGGGGAGGATAATTAAGAAGAATGTGGAAGTGAAATGAGCAAAGGAGGTAAAAGTCCAGTTTGTTTCAAAGAAAGATTTTCTGATATACTTCAGTGATGATCGATATGCAAGACAGCAGTGATAGGATATAGGGAAGCAACATATCTTCACACTAGCTTTTGCAGCATATTTAAACATGACTATTATCACGGATTCCTGAAAATATTAACCTACGAATTACATCAAATATTCTAGCGTGGAAGTTTAAGAAATTAACAGTCTAACAGAGCATACTATGCAGTGTCCAACATAGCTTGGTCATGGAAACCATGACAAAGGAGTAAAGAGAGGACAGTCACATAGACACATGTACACAGAACAGCCATGGTCAGGTAGCTACAGCTATAATGGGGGACCTCAGTGTGTTTATTAGGTACAGCACAGAGTGATGGAGTTCGCTAGTCTTAGTAGGCTGAGTTTGTAGGTTAGTAGTCCCAGGGTATAAAAATCAAGGAGGAGGAAGCTATAGTTGCTAGTTTTTCCACACATTGATTAATCAATCATAAATATTCTGTTAATATTCCCATTTGTACCAAATGAAGGTTTTGCTAATTTCATGCCTGACCCATGAGAAAACTTAGACATTCCCTGGGGGTCCAAGGCTTTGGTCCTTGTTGATAAAACACATCTACTCAGAGTTTCCTTGCCTCCCCAATGTATGGAGTACAACTTTGTGTACTTCGTCTTTTTTATTGGAGAATCTTGGAGGTTGTCTCTGAAATTTAGCAACACCTCATATGAGCTTTGAGCACAAAAGCAAACCTAAACACATGGGTATTGGCAACACATGGGATTGAGTTACTGAATGCAGCAACTGTGAAAAACTTGGCAACAGGAAAGAATTTCTGAACACACAACCAGAAATTAATTTCAGCTCAAACATGCAACAAATCTGAGATGTTTCTGGAAGCATGAAGCTATAGCCATTGAAACTAGCCATTAGGTAGTTTCAAAATCGCCTCTATTATGAACACACAGCATGTGCTCTGAGCATGCCATCAAATAGAGCTTCCACACCTTCTTCTTTAGATTAAAGCCTATTGTATATTATTTAAGCTATAATATATTTATTATATGTGCAATCTCTAATGCCCTTACTTTTATGTCCCTTACAGCGACATAAAAGTTTAAATACAGAAAACAATTATTTTAATGTTTTCATTTTCCAGAATATAAATATCAAAATAATTTATCTTTAGGTTGCACCGTGTCAGAACATTTGATTTTAAAATTGTTGTTTCAGTTCCTAAATAGAGTTTTGAAATAGCTCTTAACACACTTCTGACATTTTAGATTGTGTATTTATGTGAGAATGTGGGACGTTCTCAATATTGATGATTATAAAATCAAAGTATATATAAATTCTGAAAATTTTTGAAGACCCTTGATCTCCTTTAGTAATCAGCTACTATTTAATTTTCTATGTAAAAACCAAGTATATTTGCTTTCATATTTCATAAATGGCAAAATTCTAATAAAGTATTAGCTTAAAAAATTTCTTTAAGGGTTGTTATCAGTAAATGTTTGATGTGTACACATGCCTTATATACTTATGTACTTATATATGAAGTTGTTTAAATTACCTCAGGTAAAAAGAAATCACAAGTGGAAAAGAAAGTTTTGAAGCCCTTCTCTGTAGGGTGGAAAAGGCAGTGTTATGGTCTGAATATTAAATGCCTTTCCTACAAGATTGCATGTGTTTCAGGCTTGATCTCATGTATTTCAGTATGACTGGACTCTGATGCCTCTGACCTTATTAATATATTAACCTATCAACTAAATCTCAGTTTAGTGGTCTTTAGGGATGCTGCTCTAAAAACAAGATCTCTTTCTCTTTGCTTTCTGGCATTGAGCAACACTATTCTACCACACACTGGAATGGACTGCCTTTTGTCTAAGCAGAGTTTGACTGAGCGGTTATGAAGAACACTCTGAAGCTGTGAGTCATAATAAACCTTTCTCATATATTAGAATGTTTGTTATGTCACAATAATGCAAAATTCACTAACACAACACATGAAGAAAAGGCTGCTTTGTAATGTGGCATTTGCCTGTTACTGATTTGTTCCTTCCTTATTCCTATTTTTAAATCCATTAGGTAGAATTTTAATAAATGGATATCCTATAATAAATGAATCAGATGTTAGGGAAATGCAAATTAAGTGAAATACACTTTAATTGCATAAGTATTTCAAAGAGAAAAAAGAAGGAAGAATTACAATGTTGAATTATGTAAAAATCAGGTGCCTTGGATTTCTCTCCATCTTTTGAGATACAGCAGATTGGTGGTCTGTTTGAATCAGAAAGAGCATCCTCATCAACAACTCCCTCTGAGATGCTCAGAACTCCCTCCCTTATTTAGCTGTGATCTTTTGTTATAGCAGCAAGCACTAGACTATTTTCTGTTACTAATTATTAAGTGGCTAGATAGGTTACAAGGAAAAGAAGTTTTTTTGCATAATCACAATTCTAGTCCAAGGGTAAAGGAAAATGTCTAGTTGTGAGTGACCTTCTGGCTAGTAGAGCTCCATGTTACAAGTAATACATGAGAAGAGTCAGTGAGTTTACACACATTAAAAACTCCGTGTCTAAAAAAACAAACAAACAAACAAACAAAAAAAAAACTCCTTGTCTATATTGTCTCTCCATACAGTGCCACCCATCAATCAAGGGTGTTCTAGCTCAGTGATCTAATACAATTCTTATCAATTCCTGGAGTCTACACATCCAACAGCATAGAGAGTTTAAGTTTTCTCTCTGATAATAGAAATTAAAATTCAACATATGATACCATGTTGGACACACTAATCTGCCTCCTCAACCGCATCTAATCTCAGCTTGAGCTAAGATGAGGCTCAAATTTTTCCAAGTAGTGTTTTCACAGTCGTGAACAAAGAGCAATGATTGCTTGACTGGAGAAATTAATAGAGCAGGATTAAACAGGCCAGTGTCGGTTGCTACTGCATAAATATAGACTCCATGCCTATCAGCCAATATATGCATACAGATGCAATGGTGTCATGACTGTTACCGGCAACTGACTGCCTTGTAATTTTCTGCTCAGGAAGAAATACATGCCTTGTACTGCAAACCTGGTCAAAAGCATACGGTAGGCAGGTGTCATGGACTCTGGGAATCTACATTTTTTGATAAATGGAATTTACTAAAAGTAGTTAAACTGCCTCTAAGTGCTTACACTTATACCTGTAGACTGGCGAAAATCTTACCCTTGGTCAGAGAAGCCTTTTAGCAGTGAATAATAGTCAAAGTAGAGACCCTTAGCTCCTGCTGAGAAAAAGAGACTGCTAAAGGATCACTTTTAAACAAAATGTGGAGATTGCACCCTTTGAGACCCAGAGGACATTGCAGAGAAGGAGATGGGAAGACTGTAAGAGCTGGTGGACTTGGGGAGAGTATAATATGTTATCCTGGATATAACATGGCTGTTGTAGTCATGATCACACAGTAATTCTCATACCTTCCAAAGTCTTATCCCAAACAATAAGGGTGAAAATTAGAGTTGGAAGATGTGTGTCATCTGGAGTTGGGAAAGAATAAGAGAAAGTAATGGCAGAGGGGAATACAATATATTGTATATGAGAATTTTTTTAAAAATCATCAAATTTTTTTTTCATGAAAAAATATTAGTTGTGTTTGTATCCTCAGAATAAGAAGATTCTTCATTGGTAAATAAATTTAAACATTAATGAGAATTTCTTTTTTAGTTTTGCTAATTTTGTTTATCTTCTACTGTGGCACATCTTATGGGCATAAAGATCTAAATTTCAGTGTCAATGAATTCTTTACTAGAAAAAAAAAAAAAAAAAAAAAAAAAAAAAAAAAACCAGCCAGGAAGCACATGGTAGTAGCACAAACTTAAAAGTTAGCGAAAAGAAAGAGATAGAAAAATATAAGGCTCATCTCAGATGAGGAACTCACTAAAGGCTCAGAGAAAATGGTGGCACTTGAGTTGAGATTTGAGAGACGAGGAGGTCTTTTCCACCCCTCATGTCTTTAAGTAGCACACACAGGAAAGTCGAGAAACCCAACTTCTCACAAGACCACTCAATGCCTTGCTAAATAGTTCCTAGTTAATTATATGACCCACAAAGACCTAATTTAAAGTAAATTAACCCCAGTGATGTAAATAATTCACAGTTTATGTTCTAGATCAAGGGCCATGGGAGACAGATTAGAGCTGTGCTGGAAAGGAGGAAGACCAGAGGCAGAGGCAGTACAAAGATAGATACAACTCAACCACCAACAAAGTAATTCCCTGTGCTCAGATTTTTTGGTTCTGTTGCTCTCCTTGTGGAGTTCCTGTCCTCTCCAAACGTCTGAACACAGGGGTCTTTCCTGAGACTGAGACTCCAACCAAGGACCGTGCATGGAGATAACCTAGGACCCCTGCACAGATGTAGCCCATGGCAGTTCAGTGTCCAAGTGGGTTCCATAGTAATAGGAACAGGGACTGCCTCCGGCATGAACTGATTGGCCTGCTCTTTAATCACCTTCCCCTAAGAGGGGAGAAGCCTTACCAGGCCACAGAAGAAGACAATGCAGCCACTCCTGATGAAACCTAATAAACTAGGATCAGAAGGAAGGAAAAGAAGTCCTGCCCTATCAGTGGACTTGGGGAGGGGCATGAGTGTAGAGGGAGGAAGAAGGGAGGGATTGGGATGGGAGGAGGGAGGGAACCACAAGGGGCATACAAAGTGAATAAAGTGTAATTAATAAAAAATTAAAAAAAAAACAGTTCGTATTTCTCAAAGAAAGGAAAATTTAAGAACTTATTAACTTTAACAAAATTTGGGGTTCTAACAGAAGTGTAAACATTGACATTAGGAGTTTCTGAAGAAATAAAAACTTTATTAAGGCTAGAAAATAATTGTAAAATGATGGGAGGAGTGATAGGTGAGGAGCTCCATCCAGTTCAAAGATGTAGATACCAGAAAGATAGTAGTTTGTGTTGAATAAATATCATTTTTATAAGACTGTTATCTGGATAATCCAAGTACGAAAAAAAAAAAAAGAAAGAAACAACAACCCCCTCCCCCCGCAAAAAAAAAACAATTCTGCATTCCTCCCTTAGCCCATACATCTTAGATTCTGTTGTTCTTTCTTCATGTTGCTGAGGCTGTCTACCTTTTACTTCTTGGTGTAAGGTTTCTCTGTTGTATAACAGATCACTAAACATTTTAATTTTTAAAGTAGCTTCTAAGTGTTTAGACATGACTATACATCAAGAGTCAGAATGGCTTAACTAGGTTTTCTGCTTGTGGATAAACAAGACCACAGTTCAGGCATTAGATATGGGAGTGATCTCATCAGACTACTCACTGGGAGAAAATATGCCTTCATTGTCCCTCGAGTCATTATTTCTTTTGTTTGATGGTCTTTCATGGTAGAGACTCACTCAAGAACTAGAGTCTATTCATAATTTTAGAGGCTACTCTTCTTCATCATATAGTATCATATAGAGTCTATTCATAATTTTAGAGGCTACTCTTCTTCATCATATAGTATGATCCTAAGTTGAGTGTGATGGAATGCTGAAGAATACAGCAAAATTGACATCTCATCACTTCTGCTCAATTACATAATTACAAGCAAGCTATGAGTCCTACAACGGGTAAATACTAGGAAGGACTCAGGCAGACCATCCTTTTTCTCCATTGTCTGTCTTTCGAAGTTCAGACTCATATCCCCTTTAAGAACAATGCACTCATGACACCCCCCAAAAAAGTTCTCCAAGGTCTCCTTTACCACACTATCACCCCCAAGGCTTCAAATCTCCTGTTCTACACCAGGCCCAGTTACAATTGTGGCTTCTAGTCACAAGCTGTCAAGGACAATTCTTAGGATTTAATACTGCATCTACAAACATGAGAAATGAAGAGGACAAGTTGTCAGCCCTCAGCCCAGCAATATAAAACAGCAGAGTCTCTTAAGTGGAAGCAGGGCTAGTGGAATGCTAAGTAAAATGGCAGACCTGGAGTAGTCACCTGGTAGACAGATTGGAAACCTTCACGGTTTAATGTTTGGCATTGCTTGATTGCTTTTCACACTGTGGAGATAGCCTCCAGTGGCAGCCAGCTTCACTCTCAATATTTCTTCTTTCTGTTGAAGGTTAACACATTTCTTTGCAGCTGAGTAACTCATCAGACTGCCTCTTCTAGGAGAAATTTAGAGAACTGACAACTCGCTTTTACTTTGCACATTTGCTGTCACTTTTAGTCCAATTATCAGTATTTTCTTTCTTATTTTTAGCAGTTTATCCAAACTTTTATAGGCCTTTCACGGGTTTCAGGGAAGTTTATTCCATTTGACAAAAATCCACTTTATCAGATGCTTTCAAAATAACCTCTTCTCTCTGTCCCCTGCTGAGGGGGATGAGATTCAACAGCCTGAAGAACTCCAGAAATCCTATAGTTTAATTATGAAGATCTGGGAGGCACACTTTTAAATGATTCAAAGGCTTTGGTGTTATTGAGTACTCACACTTTAGAGGCTCTTAGTGCTGAGGTTTAACAAAAATCAACACAGTCGCATTTTGGATTCCACTCCCTTCGGGAGGGCCAGGATTACAGATATGATATCTGAGTTTCATCATCTTCTATACATGTACATAAAGTGCTTAGAAGTGGAAACCCAGGACCCAGCACATCCTAGGACAATCCTCTACCAATGAGTTATAAAGCTTGCTCAATCTATTGTCATATTAATATTGTAGGAATTTGCAAATTGTATTAGTTACATCATGCCACTGTTAAATATAGCTGACATAAACAACTGAAAAGAAGTTTTTGCATATCTGTTTGGTTGGTTTTTATATAGTTGTTGTTTTGCTCATGGTCTCAGAAGTTTTAGTCCGTGGTTGGCTGGCTCCAGACTATGGGCCTGTGAGGGCCTGTGAGGGCCTGTGAAATACAAAATGTGGCAGTGATAGAAGCATGTGGAAGAAAAGAAAGGGCACCACAGTGTGGGTGAGAAGTAGATAGATAAACAAAAGGAGCAAAATACAAGGCACATCCTCTGTAATGAATGCCCAGTTGACACAGTCCCTCCAATTAGGCCTGTATCCTAGCTCAAAGAATTCTTAAAATACAAATTCTGTCAATGTATCTAGTGAATTGCACATTTCAGAGCCTTAATTATCCAGTCACTTTATAAGATTCCATCAGCTGTCAACTAATCCTTAAACATATAACTTTTTTGAGGGGATAAATAAAACTTAAATCTAACATTTATATGTAATATTTAAGAGCTAAATTTATCTCAATATTCAGGAAGTCATACTTTTTTATAAGCAACAGACCATCAAGGAGAAGGGGCTATTGTTTCCATTCAGTATTCATTTTAATTCCAAAAGTGGGTGCATTGAAAGTTCCATGGGAGCCAAGTACTCTCAAGCCGAATGTAATCTTATGACAATATAGTTTCTACCAACTTCTTACTCATGGGGTAAAGTCATTGCGACTGCATCTGCCAGTTTGTGTTACATGTACATCTCAGATCCATCACTTTCTTTAGTTGAAGCGGAAAGTGTAGCACATTTTTCAAACTGTTGAGGAGCAGTTCTTCCTATGGTTGATTACATGCCATAGTCTCCATGGTTAACAATTCTAAAGTGTTATATGAAATTATGCTTAAATTTATATTGTGATGGTGTATATTGAAATATATGTCAATGTATAAGAATATTAATCTACAGTCTTTATTCTGATACATATATGATATATTTTTACAATATGATGTTCTACATTTTCCTAAAATGTAAGACCATTTATATATAGTAATATTCTACTGAAAAGACTTTAAGAAAAAAACTAAAGAAGGTTAAAAATTCATGTTAATATGAGTGTAATTAAATGCAAGAAAACAAGTGATTATTTGTGAGACCTTGTACATATAAAATACTAGCTTATCTATCATTGTTCAGTTTATAAATATCATTATTATTTTCTAGTTAAACAAAATGCATTCCAAGAAACAGTTTTACAAAAACATTAAATGTGTAATATTATAGGTTAAAGAGAATGCAATAACCATGGTGTTCTTAAACACACACAAAGACTCACACAGACACAGATTTACCACACACCTAGAACAGTAAAAGGAAAATGTCTAAAAATGCCATCAGATTTGATATTTAATTTCACTGACGCTCTTGAATTGTGTATGAATTGAATTTCCTCTGAAAGGTCACTATTTAATTTGTTGAATCTGATTTTAAATGTACACTTGTAATTTTACTTAAAGCTCTAAGTATTCTGTAAGTCTCTAAGTATTCTGAGGGTAAATATCAGTTTGAACACAATGTAGATCCATGGTTTGTGAGCAGATACAAAATTAAAATTCTGTGTTTGGGATGCTAAGCTTTAAAAGTGAACATACATATTGAACACTGTGCCACCACTTACTTGAAGATTGAAGTGGTAGAACATACTAGCAACATTAAAATGATTGTGAGATAAAGTATCTTCTCCAAGCTATAAATTAGAAAAACAATATAAAAATTCTTTGTGCTGTTATTCACCAAGGCAAAGCCCTCAACATTAAGAGAAAAATAAAACAGAGCTTTGTCTGATAAATATTTTCTTACTAATTATAAAAGTCTGCTTTTAAGGTGGAATTTTTCTCTTGAAAGGATGGAAAATGGATTGGTGAACATGAGTAAACACTGACAGCCCTTTGCATAGCTGACAGGAAACATTGCCAGCATTCAGTTAGCAGCAAGTGAATAAGAATTGCTTTAAATTTCATTTTGTGATAAAAAAATACTTAAGATATTATATACATATTTGAATATGATTTTTATAGAAGGTAAATCCTGTAACATATAAGAATATTTAAAAAATGTGTGGGATAATATTTCCCATGTTTATACATATATATTAAGCCACAGAGAAATTTGGCTTTCAATTAAGGGAATTTGGGAGAAGAACTTAGCTATCCTAAGCAAAGATGTTTTTCTGCATTCTCAACCAGGAAAGGTGCAAATATTTATATATATATGGAGGCCTTCAGAAGCCCTGGAGCTGAGATACAGCAGTTCTAAGCATCTGATATGGCTTCTGGGAACAGGGCTTGGGTACTCGGGAAAACCAGCAGCACATGCTACTCCTAACCAAGCTAGCTTTCCAGTCTTTCATCATTTCTTTCTTAAATTGATATATAAATAAGACTAATTTGTAAGAAAACACTTATTTCTTAAATCTCAGTATGTAACTATTTTTTAATATATCAAGCAACCTCCAATTTCTTAATAGAAGATACTTAGAGGTCTATGAGAGTGCCTTACCTGATGGCCCCCAAAGTTAACTGTCTCCATGGTTACGGCATGACTTTTTGTTTTTAAGGACCTTTCTGTCTTCTTTTGTTTACTGACTATCTCAGTATATTGCTTCTTAGAAATGTCAACTACGCTACCAACACCGACTAGAGACAACTGCAGCTGCCACTGCCAGAGATTCGATGTCTGTCCCCGAGGCTGACCTTCGTGATAATGTCTGCATCAATTATTGTTTACTGCCAGTGTTGAGGACCCTACTGACTATGCCAGGAATGCTGCCAAATTACCGGGCTTATCTCCATCAATCACCACAATGTCTTCTCTACTCTATGTCCTCAAATGTATATCACAGAAAAATCTCCCTCTGTTCTGTCCCTCTGTGTCTCTCTCATATTCAGGAATTGTGAATAATAGAAAATTAATATTAATTATAAATTATCTCCTCTCTTCATATACACATATATGATATAAATTAGATATATATAGACAGATAATATCATAGATAAAAATATATAGATAAATGACAGATACATAGATGGATACATAGATACATAGACAGATGCTAGGCAGACACTTTGCCAACTGAGCTATATCCCCAGTCTTACATATTATTGTTATCATTGTTTCAAGTGCTTCGAATCAGACCCAGGCTATATTTAATTTAGGTAGACAAATATCTGGACATGGAGCCATGTCCTTTGGTCCTAATTAAACTTCAAAATATCCTCATCATAAGATAATTAGTACTTTTTCTATCTGAAATTGAATGCTATTTAATACATGCTGTGTTATTATTATAGGCAACAGAAAAGGCAAAAGGGTATTCAGCTTATAAAGAGGGGTATTAGATCAAGAAGCTTAGACGTGGGACAGAAAATAAGTTAACAGAAGTTATTACTCAGGAGTTACATGAATAATCTGATAGAAAGTAGGAGAAAA
>REGO01001148.1:114631-134509 GCA_010120015.1 Rhombomys opimus
TGTGTACTTAAGCATGTATGTTCGTATGTATGTCTGTGAGTACTGTGTATGCCAGCCCCAAGACTTTCTTTAGAAGAATTGATGGATCATAGAAAAGGCGTGAGTATGGTTAGAAGAGTATGTTTAACTTTGGTAGACATTATCTTCTTCCCAAAACAGTCATACCTAATTCTGTTCCTATAAATGGTGTGTAAGTTCCTCTTGCTTAATAATGCAGAATGGATTAATGCTTATACATTATGAAAATGTCTAAAATTTTCCTTAATTACTATTGAAAGACCACAGATTTTTTTCTTTTTTATGGCAAGGTGATTTCTATGTTTTAGTAATTAATTTTAATAAAAATAAGTCAAAGTTATCAGAACAAAAATATTTATTGCCACAATGCAATTAGAACTATTTATGATGAAGAAATGTCAGGTTTGGGATATTTCAGAGAATTTTAAAAAGAAGATAAATTAAACACAAATTTAAATAGTTTATGTTTCAAAATTGTTTTGACATAGAATATTAATTTCTAAGTACTAAAGGTGTTAAAGCTTTCACATTTTGCTAAAATATTGCTGTATTATTGTGATTATTATCACATTTATATGGGTTTTAGTTTTCATCTTTCATCGCTGTTTATCTTTCTTTGAAATGCAGATAAGTGATGATTAAGAAGGACTTGCAGAATAAATGCCAAAGCAGAAAACCACAAGCAAAATTTTCTTTAATGTGGTGGTCAACAGGGTATACCTTTTTTTTTAATTTTTATAGAGGACCAACAAATTCTAACATATTGTAGCTAAACCTGACTGTGTAAACTTCAGAGGTCAATGCTAATAAGAAAAAAATATGTCTTACTGTATTACTTCAAAGTCTACCAAAATATTTTGTCATTTAAAATTCTTGGTTTTGCTTTTATTATCCTTTAGAGAATGGGAACAACCTTTTTAAGCAGCTTTTGTGGCAGGGATATCTGTTTTCTTATATAACACATTGAAAAAGAATATATTTCAAAGAATAAACTTTTACTCTTATGATTTATTTTATGAGGTTACATAGAATCAATAATTTTTATAGTTTTACTGAATTATACTTTACATACATGATTCTTCTCCTTTTGCATGAAAAAAAATATAGGAAGTGAATCATAGCCCAACTTCTTAGTCAATCAGGCTGCAGATTACAGAGGAGGTTATAACATACCATTTTCTTCTATAAACTTAGTTCTTTATTATTCACACAACTCTGTACCAAGGTATGTCAATTAACAATTCAGAATTCAGGTATAATAGTAAGCATTTCGCTATGATTATTACACCATATTCTGTGTGTGCATTTGTGTGCTGAGCATGGTTACTTATGCACAGAAAAGAAAGAGGGATCAAAAGTCAAGGAATTTGCTAACTCTTGTTTTCTGGAGCTTGAGGCAGGGAAGCTATTGAGGAGGCTTGACACTTGTTCTGGGTCTTGTCAAATACTTGCTCAGTGATCAGAAAAGAGTATTTTGAACAACAGGTGATTGTATAGTTACACAGTGTATGGTTAGGGGATGGTGATTGTCAAAGTCAGTGGAAGAAATAATAGTTTATGATTTAAGATCATATTCTTCTTTCCACAATCATTACTATGACTACCGTAATAAAGCTCCGTGGCTGGAGAGACGTTTCTGTGGGAGACAGATTCTAACCCTAGAAAGAGTGTGATTAAAGGAGAGAGCTGATTCCTACAAATTGTCTTCTGGCCTGCATATGTGTGCTGTGGCATGTATGTGACAAAATTCATTAATACTTACATCAGCACACACACAAATACACAAGCAAATAAATGTAAGAAAAATAACAATAAAATAAGTCCTCCCTAATATGGAGATAATGCAGTGGAATGGAATATGAATAAAATTTGAAGCAAAGGACTTAATTCTGTAGTTACTGTTACAGGAATAGTGTTGGAACTTAGATCAAATTAGCTTTGTATCCTTCTCCTTGAGAGACTGAATTTCCTTCAAAATTATAGGTAATGACTAAGTGCAGTGGCACTCCCGTAACCCCAGCTACACAAGAGGTTGAGATAGGCAAGTTACTTGAACCCAGAGAGTTTAAGGTTAACCAAGTTTACAAAACAAGACCCAATCTAAAAACATGCAGTTAATCATAAGGTTGGTAATTGAAACTAGGCTATCATGGTGGTAAGATCCATCCCAGCTAATCAGGAGGCCTAGGAAAGACTGAAAATTCAAGACCTTCCATGTCTTCAGAACAAGACCTTGTCTCTAAACTAAAACATAAAATAAAAAAATAAAATAAAATAATAAAAAGCTAGGGTTATAGCTCAGTAGCAGAACACTTGCATAGCATGCATGAGGCCTTAGGTTCAATCTTCAGCACAGATTTTTTTAAATGATTAAAAAGATTAATCATTAAAAAAGATTTTAATGATTAAATACTGACATAACTAAAACTGCAGGAAGAAATTTTCATGTATGTTTGTTGACAGCTTAGAAAGTACATTTGGTTTTTTTCTTCCAAAAAAAATTGCCTTAAATATTAGAACCACACAGAATTTTTAGGTTATTTTTAGAAGGGGTACTGAATGGCTTTAGAATGTTTCAAGTGTAAGATGTTACCTTTGTGTCCTGCCATCCCTTAGGTGAGTAGAGATAGGCAGTAATTTAACTGCTACCTGTTAGGAAATATAGAAAATGTGAGGTTACACGCGGGTCCACAAATCACACCACGAGATCAGTTCCACGCGGGAGGTTTATTAGGGAAGGGGGTAAGGGGTCGCAGGGAGATGAGGCAGAGAAGAGAGAGACAGAGAGAGAGACAGAGAGAGGGACAGAGCCAGAGAGAGGAAGAGGAGAGGAGAGAAGAGAAGAAGAGAGAAGAGAGAGAGGGGGTAGGGCCCCAGTTCTCTTATAGGGTGACCCAGGGACATGCGCAGGTAGCTTTAGGTGTCTTCACAACTGCCTGATAACTGGTCTATCAAGTCCCTTGGGGCTGGCCATAGAAGTGCCTGCTTACTGATCCCAACACTACCAATGGAGATTTGGCAAATGCTTATAAAAGAATAAAAAAGAAGGACATAAATCAAACAAACATAGGGCAGAGACATGGCTCAGCAGTTAAAAGCATAAGAGTACAAGACTCAGTCCCAGGGACCTGCACTCATATGCATGCGCACACACACACACACACACACACACACACACACACGCACACACACACACATGCACAGAGAGAGACAGACATACACATATACATAACAGCAACTAAAAAAACTAAAATTTCTAACAAATATAAACAAGAAAAAATGGAAAATACATGATGTGCAATGATGGTGAAACACAGAGCAGGGTGCAGGTAAGAAGCATTCAATCTGGATATCTTACATGTCATGTGACATGTATATGTGACATGAGAGGAATCCTTACTGATTCTCCTGTTGAGTTTATCTCTAATTCTTTTGTATATGTTTTTTTTTTCTTTAGACCTAAGCTACAAATGCTTACTGAAAATAACAAATATAGGCACATGTTTTCATCAGAGTATGATGTGTTTATTCACTGGTTGTTTCGATTTTTTGTCTTCCATTCAAGAATGGTACAGCTGGTAGCTTTGTTTTGCATGGAGAGGTAGGTAGGAAAGGGGAATAATAAATTATCCCAATCTGGTTTGGGATTAGACACAGTAATTCTATGACAGAACCAACAAAGTGTGTGAATCAATGCTTAAACTGTATGCTGGCAACACACATTTTCCAAAATTAGAATTTAAATCCTCACATGCCATCAGAAGAAACTGATAAATAGATGTGGCCCCAACACAGAAAATTTCTGAAATTCAGGATCTCCATGCAAGAGTTTCTCCTGGAGAAAGTGTCACTGGTAACTCACGAGGAATTTAACCCACATTAGTATCCTTGAGGGTGCAGTTAAATATGACATAAAAAGCTATGCTTATTAGTATTGTTACAGTGTCAATGAATGGAAGAATTTCAAAGGCAATTGGTAAGGGCAAACAATCACACATTTTCCACATCAATTATATTAAGCCTTGAGATACATCTGACAGTATTACGCACTTACTCCTAAAGTGGTGTGATAAGGCTTAACGTGACAATAACTGGGCCATCCAAGTCCTACCTAACTCTGGAAACACCCAAGAAATATTTACAATGGAGGGCCATTCACTAATATTTAAAAATTCTCCACATTGATACTCTTTTACTAGAAAAGAAAAAATATTTTTAATAATTTTAATAAAATAAATTAAAATATCATACTATTTCTTGTAGCCAAATTAAGATTATATTTGCTTTCCCTGTATACGCCCATGTAAATATTGGTTTGTCGGTTTGGGTCTTACTTATTCCTATCTTTTTAGATTGTTACATTTTAGGTGGCATTCCTGCTGTACCTGAATCATGATTTGAGTCAGTAGCATTTTCCAGTGTGTTGTTCCTCGAATGAAGTTTAAACACTGTAGTTTAATATTGCTTTATAAATTTTACCTGAATCCTTCTATGATTTTTATTAAAATGCATGAAATAATGACTACATTTTCTTTCTAATGTACAAAACATTTAAACAAAAACTTATCTTTTGACAGCCAGTTACTGTCCATATAGGGCATCACTTTCATATTTGTGTTTTAGTTTCATCCAAATTTTCTCTCATTCACCTTAAAATTATAAGTTCCTCAAGGATAGGCTCATTTCTGAACTATGTTTTATCCCTGTAATGTTTAATTCAAAATAATACATGGAGTAGAAATTCAAGAAACAATTAAAAAGAAAGTTATCTACAATATGATAAAAAGTAAGTTTTATATTACATATCTCATATCACACATATGACCAAACAAGTTATATTTAGAAAAAGAGATACATACATTGGAAACTTCTGAACATGTAATGGACTTGTTTGTTTTTTACTCCAAAGGGACAAGAAATTCTGTTCTGGGATGCAATACAAATCATATTATAATTGTTCAATCAATGCTGTTGTTAACTCTTTCTCGGTTCTTTTTCATTATTGCTTTTAAGGATTATTTTCTTCATATTATTCTGACCATACATAAAATTATGATACTGCAGATACACTCTGTGTATCTCTTGCTCATATACTCTGTGTGCCTTACTGTTAAGCATTAATAATAATAACAGCTTAAAATCCAGGATAGTAATATGTCATAGTATAATGGTTTAGACCCTGTTTTGATTCTTCTTATGCTAAATTTATTCATATGCAATTTTGTATAAGTGTATACAATAGCATACATTTATACTAAATTGTAGAGTTTTTCCAATAGTGATAACCTGAATCATAATTGAGACAGAAATCATATATTTACTTATTTTGGATCACTAAGTTTTTGCAGCTTTGAAAATGAACAAATTGTACCATTTAACTACTGACACCATTTAATATAAAGCAGTCCTAAAAGTAAAACAGCAGAAATTCTAGCAGTTTCTCTTTTCATAGAAACATGGTTCTAAGAAGCCATTTGAAAAAGAATCTATTTATGAAGTCGTTGAAAAACAGGCTTTTTTCAAATGTAGACTGAAACTGCCCTGAGCAGTGTTACTATTGGTTCACTGTCACAATCTTTACTATATGATTTACAATCTTTTTACAAAAGAACATGAGGGACACTGTCAGCATATTTTTTAGTAATTTAGACTGTTGATTACAGTATTGATGTTAGGCTCATGAAGAATATCAAATATAAAACTGTGGTGTCCTTATAATAGAGATCCCAGAAGTGAGTGCTGATACAAAAATCTTGCAACTAACCCACAGAAAATTCTAGCAACAGATGAACTAGAAAAAATTAAAAATTATCATTAGGGTGTAAGGAATCATCAGCAACAAAGTTTGACTTACAAAACATTATTTTCCAAATAATACTTAAAGTGAGAACCTGGAAGAAGATGAACAACTAAAACCTAGTGAATTTATACCCTCATTTCCTCCATGAAATGACTGAATTTACATGAAATGTAAATTCCATTTCTCTTTGTTTGCCTAATTTCTTCTCATTTTATGTCACTGCCTCTATATATCACCTCTGTTCTCATACCTAGTCTCTTCTATGGGCCAATGCTGCATGTCCCAAAGGCATGGTGATTTAGTAGGCCCCCTACCGATAAGCTCTTTTGGGAGGAAGACAGTACATACCAAATCCCTCTCAGAGGCTCACATGAATATCTTGCACCCAAACTGGTCTCATTGACTTCTTTAAAATAGTACTGCATTTTGCTAACTTTTTAAAAGTAAATTAAGAGTTTCAAAAAGCCACTCTCTTCAAGCATAATCAAAGTCACTGTTGCCTTTTTCTGCCTCCATTCAGGAAAAATTTTGGTGAGCAATTTAGGCTAATAATTTCTTTTATTCCTAATTTTATTTGGAATAATTTACTACTTAGCAGGCCACTCTCCTTTTATCACAGAAAATTATTTCCAGAAAATGTGTCTTAATTTTTACTTTTTCTTCATTTTCCCTCACCCATTTTCCTTCCTACTAAAGTCCATCCCTGACTACCCTCTCTAGAGTGAGAAGCCATTTGAGATAGTTTCTCTTTCAAGTACCAACAAAGCATAAACTATCTCATTCGTGTGATTGATCTCTAGATCTTGTATGACTTTTTGTCATTTACTGTTGTGTATGTATGTGTTTGTGAGTAAATGTGTACATGAATTGAAGAGGTCAGTGGGTGTCTTCCTTAACCACCATCTACCTTATATATCGAGGGAGAATTTTTATACTTCTATTTTTAATAAAAGTATAAAATTTTATAGTTTTAATAAAACTATAAAAATTCCCTATTACAAAATGCTTTATCTTCCCTTGACTGTAAGGAAAGATCATGTTCTGAAAAACTAATTTGCTTTATATCCCTATTGTAGCCCGCTATCCCACCTCTTCCCAGTTTCTTCTTTTGTTCCATATCACACTCCCTTAGTCCACAGAAAGGGAGAGCGCTCGTCTCCTACTATCTGACCCTAGCCTATCAAGTCTCATCTGGACTGCCTGTATCTTCTTTCTCTGTGGCCTGGCAAGGCTGCCCTCCCAGAGGGAAGTGATCAAAGAACAGGCAACAGAGTCCTTGTCAGAGACAGCCCCTGCTCTCCTTACCAGGAGACCCACGTGGAGACTGAGGTGACTTTTTGCTACAACTGAGCAGGAGACTACGTCTTCTCCATGCATGATCTTAATTTGGTACATTAGTCTCTACAGAATGCCCTGCATCCAGATTTGTGGGCTCTGTTGGTCTCTTCATGGAGCTCCTATCCCCTCTGTCCTTCTATCCCCCCACTTTTCCATAAAACTACCTGCACTCTGCCCAAAGTTTGGTAGTGAGCCTTAGCATCTGTTTCAGTACTTTGCTCTTGGGGTCTCTCAAAGGATATCTATGCTCTAGTCCTGTTCCCTCTCTTCAGCTGCCTCTGGCATCTATTCTATTTGTCCTTCTACATGAGAATTATATATCCTCCCTCAGGAATTTTTTTTAATTGAACCTGGAGCTCAAAGATTTAGCAAGGTGGCTGGCCAGTGAGCCCCAGGACCTTTCGAGCTTCTCTACATTCCTGAGATTACAGCAGTCTGCCACCCCACCTGACCTTTTTACAAGGGTGCTAGGGGTGCAGACTCAGACCCTCATGTTTAGATATCAGTGCTTTAATGACAGAGATGGCCCAACAACCTTGCTTTCTTTTGGTAATGCATCTGTCCTAGAAAGGAGAAACATAACAGAGAGACTACCTGAACACAAGCCAGATATTAATCAATTGTTAATTAACACATTGAAGGTCACACTTAAATTTCTCTTATATCTGGTACAGCTCTCAGATCAGAGTCATTTCTGAGTCTCTGTATAAGCTGAGAAATGCTAGTATCATAAAATATTGGTCTTTTTAATCTATTTATTTATATGCATATGAAGATTCAGTTGCAAAAGACCCTTTTTTGGCTGAAAAACACTGAAAATAAAACCACGAATAACAACAAAATACATCAACAATTACAAACACTGAAGAGATATTCTATTTTATTGTAGAAAGAGAAAATCTTCCTAGGGAATCAAGAACATTTATTTAAATGGACACAGGGCTCCTGATGGGACCTGACAAGAAAGAAGAGAGGCCATTTCAAGTGTAAAAGTGGAAGCTGCAACATTAGCATGGACAGTATTTCCATACCAAGAAGAAGAAGAAGAGGAAGAAGAGGAAGAAGAAGAAGAAGAAGAAGAAGAAGAAGAAGAAGAAGAAGAAGAAGATACAGCCAGCTTCACAGTGACATTTCTACCACACAGGCTCACAATTTCTTCTAAATAAATACATATTTTATACTATGTTAGGACATTAATCTCCAGCAAAATCTGGAAAATATCAACAAGTGCTCTTTTAAAAAAATTCCCTATTACAAAATGCTTTGCCTTCCCTTGACTATAAGGAAAGATCATGTTCTGAAAAAAACTAATGTATCTGCATGTCTTTGGTATATGTATTTGTTTGGTATTACTTAAAATTGGTATATTCCGTACATAAGAAGGTTAAGTAATCTATAACTATGAGTAAATTAAACAAATACCAAAAGAAAAGGAGTTGGGGGATATGACTGAAACAATAACGTGCTTCCTGAACAAAGTAGGGGATCCTGGTTCTATGTCTAGAGCCTTTGTAAAATCATGTGATGCAGCATGATGGCAACCCCAGAAGTAAGGAGGAAGAAATGATTTCAAAGATGCCTTGGCCAGACAGTGTAGCTAAACAGACGAGATCTGCTTCCCAGGTAGAGACCCTGTTTCAAAAGCACACTATAGCATCTGAGGTCTGACATCCATAATTATTCTAGTATTCACAGGTAAGCATGCACACGAACACATATCCAAACCTATACAAACCTGCATACAAATAGATTTATGACATCACACACCCACACACAAGTGAACACACACTCACTCATGTTGGTTTATGAAGTTCATAATGTTAATAATGTGATTATTTTCTTGATGAGAGTTAACAAACGGAAATATATCAGGCAACCTTAATTTTAAGAACCTCAATGTGCATCTTTATAAAACTACTTACTTGATAAAAATAACTCTAAGCTACATTAATGGCACCTCTATGGTGTATTCAATCATCCTCTTATAAGAGATCTATCTTAGTCTACTGACATACCAAAGAACCTTTCCTTCATCTGTACCTCCCGCTGTCTAATACAAATATGAACTTCTTTATGTCTTTTCTTTGTCTCCTGTTTTATGTAGTGGGAAAAATAGAAGCAGCTAGGATTATATAGATTAGAGTATTATACATCTCTTCTTCAAGTTGTTACATTGTAAGGATCTTAAAATACTTGAAAAGATTTGAATCCCCCTTTCTCTCTTAAGCCCTTGGGATTTAGGATATCTCTTTCTTCCTATATATCTTCACCAGTGAGCATCATCAAAGACAGTGATTCCACTGCAGATCTCTGCTGGTGTCTTCAAGAATATAGTGGAGTTGGAGCTCATTTCCAGTTCAAATATTTCTCTTTAAGTAACATTATATAAACCTCAAAATTTTTCTTTCCTTAAAAGTTTTTAACATTTTCTGTGTGTCTGTGTTTTCATATATATATATATCTCAACATGGAGCTGAGAGTATATTGGAAAAGTTTACGGGATATATGTATGTATATTTATATATATATATATATATATATATATATATAGAGAGAGAGAGAGAGAGAGAGAGAGAGAGAGAGAGAGATACACACACATACATGTATATAACAGAACCAGAATAAAACTAAGATCCAAGCTTGAAAAGTATTGTAAAATTACATTTGGTCTGCTCTCTGAATTTGTTTGTAACCACACATCTAAACAAGAAGTGTGGAAACAATTATCTGGGTCAAACTTCATTTCTCATTTTGAGAGGCTCAGTGACCTTTCTATGGACTAAGTGATTGTTTCAACTATACTACCTTACCATTAAAATGTAAAGCATACAACTGTATTCATTTGCAAAATACATTCTTTTAAACTGACATGATTTGAATGTGATTATCTTCCTTTAGCAGCAATATGTACTTAGCATTGAAGGGATAACTCTTTGTTTGATACCAATACCCTGTCTTCTAAAATTCTGTTTTGTAATTAACATCCACTGTAGAGATACATAATAATAGCTATAAAATTGCAGTGAAATTTTATCATTATTTTAGTTCAGATGGGATTCAATTGTAATAGATTCAAGATGGTAAATAATATTAATTTAGAAAAGGTGTATTTCTGACACTTTTTTTTAGACAGGATTTTTTTACTTTCTTTTTTATTTATTCAATTTGTATCCCAGCTGTAGCCCCCCTCCCTCGTACCCTTCCAATCCCACCCTCCCTCCCTCTTCTCATTCCATGCTCCTTTCCCAGTCCATTGATAGGGGAGGTCCTTCTCCCCATTCATCTGACCCTAGACTATCAGGTCTCATCAGGGCTGTCTGCATTGTCTTCCTCTGTGGACTGGTAAGATTTCTCCCCCCTCAGGGGGAGGTGATCAAAGAGCCAGCCACTAAGTTCATGTCCAAGACAACTCCTGTTCCCCTTGCTAGAAAAACCACTTGAAGACTGAGCTGCCATGGGCTACATTTGTGCACCAGTTTTAGGTTATCTCCATGCATGGTCCTTGGTTGAAATATCAGTCTCAAAAACACCCCTGGGCCAAGATTTTTTTGTTCTGTTGCTCTCCTTGTGGAGCTCCTGTATCCTCCTGATCTTCCTATCTCTCCCTTCTTTCAAAAATTCCCTGCACTCTGCCCAAAGTTTGGCTATGAATCTCATCATCTGCTTTAATACCCGGCTGGGTAGTCTTTCAGAGGCCTTCTGTGGTGTGCTCCTGTCCTGTTCCCTGTTTTCTCTATCCTGTTTGCCTGTCTGAATGAGGATTGAACATCTTACCCAGGATCCTCATTCTTCCTTAGCTTCCTTAGGTGTACAGATTTTAATATGATTATCCTATACTATATGTCTAATATCCACTTATAAGTGAGTATATAACATGTGTGTCTTTCTGCTTCTGGGATACCTCAGTCAGGATGATCTTTTTCACCTTTCACCCACCAGAATGGCTAAGATCAAAAACTCTAGTAAAAACACATGCTGGAGAGGATGTGGAGAAAGAGGAACCCTACTCAGTTGCTGGTGGGAATGTAAACATTTTTTTATTTTTATTTTTTTAATATTAATCACAGGTTTTGTACTTTGTATCCCAGCTGTAGCCCCCTCCCTCATTCCTTCCCATTCCCACCCTCCCTTCCTCATCTCCTCCCTGTCCCTTTCCAAGTCCACTGATAGAGGAGGACCTCCTCCCCTTCCATCTGACCCTATCTTATCAGGTATCTTCAGGACTGGCTACAATGTCCTCCTCTGTGGCCTAGCAAGGCTGTTCCTCCCTCATGGGAGAGAGGGAGGTAAACGAGCCAGTCATTGAGTTCATGTCAGAAATAGTTCTTGTTCCCCTTATTAGGAAAACCCACTTGGATACTGAGCTACCATGGGCTACATCCGAGCAAAGGTTCTAGGTTATATCCATACATGGTCCTTGGTTGGAGAAACAGTCTCATAGAAGACCCCCGTGCCCTGATATATTTTGTCCTTGTGGAGCTCATGTCCTCTCCCATTCATACTAAATCCCCCTTTTATCATATGATTCCCTGCACTCTACCGAAGGTTTGGTTATGAGTCTCAACATCTGCTTGGATAAGTTAGGCAGAGTCTTCCAGAGGTCCTCTGTGGTAGGCTCCTGTTTTGCTCAACCATGTTTATAGCAGCATTATTTATAATAACCAGAACCCGAAAACAACCCAGATGTCCCTCAATGGAAGAATGGATACAGAAATTGTGATACTTTTACACAATGGAACACTACTCAGCAATTAAAAACACAAGAAAATCATTAAATTTGCAGGCAAATGGTGGGATCTAAAAAAGATCATTCTGAGTGAGGTTTCCCAGGAGCAGAAAGACACACTTGGTATATTCTCACTTATATAGTGCTATAAGATAGGATAAATATACTAAAATATGTGCACTTAAACAAGATAAACAAGAAAGAGGTCTCAGGGTAAGACAATCAATCCTCACTTAGAAAGACAAATGGAATGGACATGGGAAGTAGGAGAAGACAAAAAACAGGACAGGAATGTGAACTTGTACAACCACTTTGAAAATCAATCTGACTCTTTCTCAGAAAATTAGGAATAATGCTACCTCAAGATCCAGCTATACCACTCCTAGGCATATATCCAAAATATGCTCAACTATACAACAAGGACATTTGCTCAAGTATGTTCAAAGCAGCATTATTCATGATAGCCAGAATCTGAAAACAACCCATATGTCCTTCAATTGGGGAATGGATACAGAAATTGTAGTACATTTACACAATGGAATACTTCTCTGCAATTAAAAATAAGAAAATCATGAAATTCAGGCAAATGGAAGATAGGATCTTTTTAGGTAACCCATCATCTGAAACTCTTCATGTAGACCAGGATGTCCTCATATTTATAGAAATTCACTGGTCTCTGCTGCCGCTTGCTAGAATTAAAGGTGTATATCACCACAGCTGACTTATTAAAAATTTTATTATTATTATTATTACTACTACTATTATTATTATATACAATTTATTCACTTTGTGTTCCAGTTGTAGCCCTCTCCTTCATCTCCTTTTCGTCCTGCCTTCTCTCCCTCTTCCATACCACCCTGAAAGCACCTGCTCTCACCTGTTAAAAAAAATATATTTTTAATGAAAAAAGAAAACCTAGAGTTTGAAGAAGATAAAGAATATTATCAAAATATATTTTATGCCACTATCCTAGAGCACTGATAGGGGAGGACCTCCTCCCCTTTCCAACTGACCCTAGCCTGTCAGGCCAAGCAGCATAGGGGAAGAAGGGGGGGGGAACTAGGAGGAGACAAGGGAGAGGGCCACAGATAGGACACATAGTGAATAAATTGTAATAAATAATAATTTTAAAATATATTTTAATAAAAAAATCAATTAAAAATAAATAAATAAGAAAAACTGTGGAAGCATGGACAACAGGACGGTATGGGTTAGTTTACCAATCCTTCCATCCTTTCATTTTTGTTGTCTTTCATGTGGCATTGCTTCCTTGAGATGTAGGATAAACCCATGACTCCAATGATGGTGGCAGCTTTCTAGGCAGCAGAACAGAAGAGGAAGCTCAATTTTAAAAACAATCCCAAAGCTCTAAACTGTCCCATTTTTGTGTTAAGTACCAAGTTCTAACCGTATACTCAATACAGAAGTTTCATATTACCAGTTTTTGAAAATACCTTAATGTCAAGCCTAGAGATTCTGCCTTGTAAAAAACTCGGTCTTTAAGTGGAGCAAGAAGGGTTTATGGACAGATGGGGAGCATAGCCACATTGAGGTTTAGGCATGTCACTGAGAAAAAATAAAATATAGAAAATCGGGAAAGAAATTACTTCATCAGTGGGAAAGGACAAATTGGGACTTAGAAAACTCAAAGTATAGTCAATGCAATAAAATATTCTAAGATAAGGAAGCTAAACAAGAAGGAAGACCCAGGGTAAGATAATCAATCCTCACTCAGAAAGACAAATGGGATGGACATTGGAAGAAGGAGAAAACAAGAAACAGGATGGGAGCCTCCCATAGAGGGCCTCTGAAAGACTCTACCTAGCAGTGTATCAAAGCAGATGCCGAATCTCATAACCAAATTTTGGGCAGAGTGCAGGGGATCACACAAAGGAAAGGGGAGTTAGTAAGAGATGGAGAGGACAGGAGCCACAAGGACCAAATATCTCTGTGCACAGGGGTCTTGTCTGAGACTGATTCTCCAACCAAGGACCGTGCTTGTATATAACCTAAAACCCCTGCTCGGATGTAGCTCATGACAGCTCAGTATCCAAGTGGGTTTTCCCTAGTAAGGGGAACAGGGACTGTCTCTGACATGAACTCAGTGGCTAGCTCTTTGACCTCCAACCACCTGTGGGAGGAACAACCTGGCTAGCCACAGAGGAGGACGTTGCAGCCAGTCCTGGTGAGACCTGATAAGCTAGGGTCAGATGGAAAGGGAGGAGGACCTCCCCTATCAGTGGACTTAGAGAGAGGCAGGGAGGAGACGAGGGAGGGAGGGTGGAATTGGGAAGGAATGAGGGAGGGGGCTACAGCAGAGATACAAAGTAAATAAACTGTAATTAATATAAATATATATGTAAATGAAAATTTAATTAAAAAATAAAAGAAAAATTCATACATAAAAACTAGGAGGAAAAGCTTCACAACTAATTGCATTCAAGAAACAGGGTAATGTATGATAATAATCACACATGCGTGAGTACAAACACACACAGAGATTTTAACAACAGTAAATGTTAGTACTCAGGCAAAAAAATCATATATAAGGAAAAGTAAGAGTTGCACAGAGAAGACTTGGCATGCATGCATGCACAGGGAACTGAGAAAGAGATGCTATATTGATGACTCAATTAGTGGAAAACTTCATAAGCAATTACAAGATCTGTAAGTAGACATGACTGGATAGGTATTGTTCAGTGCTTACAGCATATTTCAGACTTTCCATGAGTAAGAAGTCTGGTGATTCATGCAGATCGCTGGCTAGTGGCTGTATTAGTCCCAATCACATACGCTATGATCAGAGCTATGGGTACGAACATGGCATACCTTAACCATTAGTCCAGGCAGATGAGGAAAAAAGAAAAGACTTCAAATAGGGAGGTGTTGACAGCTTTGTTTTACTTTTACTTTTTATCATTTTATATTTTAAATAAAGGATATTTGGAAGGGGCAGGGTATGTACGGAACAGCTTAGAAAATTTTCTCATTTTTGCCATGTACCGTCAACTGACATACAAGAACTACTTACTACATTAGAAACTCAAGAAGGCTTGAGTTTATGGTCTATAGAAAAGTGGTCCGTGAATAAGGAAATGCTTTGTAATATGTGGTAAGAAGAAAAGGTGGGCAAAGGGTCTGACAAAGATGAGGAAGGGTTATAAGAGCAAAAGCTAAAAGAGTAAATGGTGAAGCACAAGAGGTCAAAGTCTTTGGGGCTAAAATAAATGTTAGAAAAGATGCATCATAGCCTACTGAGATAAAAGAGGTTATGATTTTATAACTAAGACAGTTGAATGGCCAATTATTCTTTTGAAGTAGGAAGCCAGGTCATCAACTCAGATAAAGATGAGCAGTCAAGCAGACTAGTGGCTGTTCAACCCATTACAAAAGCAGGTTAGCTTGCTCTGTAATGCTGCAACATGGAACTACTGTTGATTTCACTTTTAATCTTTAAAAAGAATGTGGCCCAATTAAAAAAAATAAAACATGAAGTCTAGTATAATTTTTACTGTTGAGAAGCTTAGTAACACCGTATCTATTATATTTCTGTCTTTAGCATATCTAATCATTAATTCTTTAGTGGTATTATTTGATGATCAGTTTGCTCTGTGCCATATCTCTTTCCTTCAATGAATATGATAGTGAGTTAGATGTGAAACTGCCTGCACCACAGGAAGAAACATTTTCAGTCTGTCTCAAATATGCTTTAGACACAGCACCATTTATTGCAAAGTATCATTCATTTAAACATTCATAGTCACACAAATGGGAATATCTATGGAAATCTGAGTATGGACACTCTGTTGACTCAGTCCTATTTATAAAACACAATTTTAGTATGAATCCATTTAAAATTCTCTGCACATCTCTTTTCTACTCTAGAGATTTGAGAGACCGGTGTTTGGCCTTAAAATATCTTGCTTTTATATCTTGAATCTTACCACACTGAGAATTTATTTTTAAAACGTACTTTAAGAACATACATTGGTGTGAATTTAATTGAAACAGCAATCAGTGAATTCAAAATAAATTAGTATTATTTCTGTGGTGTATATTTCCTTGGTGAATTTTTACTAAATACTAAAATATAAGTGAAAAGTCATTCCACATTATCATGTTTACTCTTTTTTTAATTTTTATTTTTGTTAGAGTTTATTCACTTTGTAGTCCACCTATAGCTCCCTCCTTCTTCCCCTCCCAGTCCCACCCTCCTTCCCCCTTCTCCACCCATGTCCCTCCCCAAGTTCACTGATAAGGAAGGTCCTCCTTCCTTCTGATCCTAGTCTATCAGGTATCATCAGGAGTGGCTGCATTGTCTTCCTCTATGGCCTGCTAAGGCTGTTCCCCCCTCAGGGTGAGGTGATCAAAAAGCAGGCCAATCAGTTCATGTCAGAGACAGTCCCTGTTCCCATTACTATAGAACACACTTGGACACTGAACTGCCATGGGCTACATCTGTGCAGGGATTCCGAGTTATCTCCCTGAATGGTCCTTGGTTGGAGTATCAGTCTCAGAAAAGACCCTTGGGACCAGAATTTTTTGTTCTCTTGCTCTCCTTGTGGAGCTCCTGTCCTCTCCAGGTCTTATTATCACCCCTTCTTTCAAAAGAGTCCCTACACTCTGCCCAGAGTTTGGCTATGAGTCTCAGCATCTGCTCTGATACCTGCAGGGTAGAGCCTTTCAGGGGCACTCTGCGGTAGGCTCCTGTCCTGTTCCCTGTTTTCTCCCTCTTCTGATGTCCATCCTCTTTGTCTTTCTGAATGGGAATTGAGCATCTTAGCCAGAGTTCTCCTTCTTGATCAGTTTCTTTAGGTGTACAGATTTTAATATGTTTATCCTATATTATATATCTAATATCTACTTATGAGTGAGTATGTACCCTTGTTTGCCCAGTTCGTGAACCCCCTCCCCCACAAAAAACAGGAATAGACTCCACTGTAAACACATGAGGTTTTTAAATTACAATTTATTACAAGCTGCAGCTTGGACTCACACCCCCACGGCCAAAACGGTGAGAGCCAAGAGCCTAGTGCTCAGGTTAGTTGGGTGATTTAAAGATTCTGGTCCCAGCATGCCCAAAGCAGGGGCGATTCCTGCCTGGCAAGAATCTATTGGTCGAAAGGCAAAAGGGATGTTGTATTTTGAATTGATTGGCTATAGGAAGTTCCCCAAACCATTAATGATCTGGTTTCCTTCCCTAGGGCGATAGGCCAGTTTCCTAACAACTTTATCTCTAGTGGGCAGGAAAAGAATGCAGGGCATTACGGGAAATGTCTCCACCTAGATAGCTTTCATTCAGGCTTTAAACTTAAAAATAATAGCCACTGATTTTTTATAACCTTTTGGTCTTTCACCATGTGTGTCTTTCTGTTTCTGGAATACCTCACTTCGGATGATCTTTTCCAGTTCCCACCATTTGCCTGCAAAATTTCATGATTTCCTTGATTTTTATTGCTGAGTAATATTCCATTGTGTAGATATACCACAATTTCTGTATCCATTCCTCAACTGAAGAGCATCTGAGTTGTTTCCAGATTCTGGATATTAGAAATAAAGCTGTTACAAACCTCTTTGAGCAAATGTCCTTGTTGTCTATGTGATCATCTTTTGGATATATGACTAAAAGTGGTATAGCTGGATCTTGAGGAAGCGCTATTCCTAATTGTCTGAGAAAGCCCCAGATTGATTTCCAGAGTGGTTGTACAAGTTTACATTCCCGTCAGCAGTGGAGGAGCGTTCCCCTTTGTCCACATGTTGTTGTCACTTGAGTTTCCTATCTTGGCCATTCTGATGGTTGTAAGGTAAAATCTCAGGGTCGTTTTTTGCATTTCCCTGATGAGGATGTTAAGCATTACTTAAGTGTTTTTCTGCCATTCAATAATTCTCTATTGAGAATTCTCTTTAGCTCTGTACCCCATTTTTTAATTGGATTACTTGATTCATGGCTGTTTAACTTCTTGAGTTCTTTATATATTCTGGATATTAGCACTTTGTCAGATATAGGGTTGGTGAAGATCCTTTCCCAATCTGTAGGCTGCCATTTTGTTCTGACAACAGTGTCCTTTTATGAGATAGATGATTTGGGGGCCATTCTATTTATTGTAGAATCGAGAGTCCCCCAAGCAGTGCCTAGCATATTGAATATTTTGTTTGCAAATTCTCTTCTACAAGTCTTAAATTCTGCTCTGTTTCTAATCCTTTCCTTTGAAATTCTTCCAAAGAACAATTTGCATATGGATTAAAACATCAAAATAATAAAAAGGCAACTTCATAGCATCCCATATATTTTTATTCCTAAAGAGTAGTATTTTCAAATGCTTGTTTTTACTCTGATAATGGTTTTCACACATTTAAATAGTAGCTTGATTATTATCGGCTCACATGTGATTCACCTTTAATTTTATAATTTTTTGTCTGCCTTTAAGTTATTCAATTTTATTGAATGCTGAATTGTGCTGGGTAGTTTTCATGTCAATTTGACTCAGAATATGGTTCTTTTAGATGGAATTTTATGTAAGTAGTGGGAAATAGTAAGAGCTGGAGAGGACAGGAACTCCACAAGGAGAACAACAGAACAAGAAAATTTGAACACAGGGAACTTCCCAGAGACTCATACTCCAACCAAAGACTATTCATGGAGACAACCTAGAACCCTGACAATGCAGCCACTTCTTATGAGAACTGATAGACTAAGATCAGAAAGAAGGAGAGGAGGATGTCCCCTATCAGTGGACTTGGGGAGTGGCATGCATGCAGAAAGGGCTGGGGGGAGGGTGGGACTGGGAGGGGAGGAGGGAGGGGCTTATGGGGGGATACAAAATGAATAAAGTGTAATTAATAAAAAAATAAAGTGAATAAATAAATTAATTAATTAAAAAAATAGAACCTCATTTGTGAAATGCACCCACCAGATTAGCCAGTGGGTAAGTCTGTGGTACATTTTATTGATTGATAATTGGAGTTAGTGGGCTTACCCCACAGGAGTGGTGCTACCCCTGTGTAGATAACCCCAGAGGGCAGAAGAAAACAGAGTGAGCCACCACTAGGAGCCAGCCACTACGAAACCCTCTTCCATGGCCTCTGCATCAGTCCTGCCTCCAAGTTTTTGCCTTGAGTTTATGCCCTGACTTCCAGGGAGTGGATAGTGGACTAATTACAAGGCATAAAATGAAATAAGCCTCCTCCTCCCATGCTTGCTTTTGGTCATGGTGTTTTGTAACAGCAATAAAGTCCCCGATTAAGACAGTGCACTTTTAGCATTTACTGCACTTCGTTATGCTTAGGCCTGTTATATTTTGTCTTGGAAATAATATTTTCTTTGAAATACATATGTCAGTACAATGATTAGCAAATGGTTTCCTAAATTCCTCTAATGCTTTCTGAGTTGACACTGTTTGTGAAAAATTGCAATTAATTTTTTTCAAGGCAGATAAGGTCGTTCTTTGAATCCGCTTCATGGCTTATTTTCTCAGTTTGCTCTAATGCAATCCCAAGGCTTTTCCAAAGACAGCATTTGTTCAGATAACTGCTAAATGACTTGTGTTATGGCCCTTTAATTGTTTTTCCACTTGATATGAAATTTTCAAATTTCAAATTTTTTCAAATTTATTGTTATTAAATGTACAAAATTAAAATGATTTTAATTTGTAAGAATAAATTATTATCATATAGCATTCATAAATAATAGTTAAAAAAGAGTAAAGCCATTCTTGTTTCAGTCTTTCATATGTTTTTTTTAAGATTTTATTTTTGTTTATATCAACTAAAATAAAACATGGAGTTTTATTCATACATTTTTCTATTTATTTTTCTTTTATTTAAAATAATTTTCCATACAATATATTTTGATTTTAAGTTCCTTTTTCCCAAATCCTCTTAGAGCTTCTCTACTTCCCTTCCCATCTAATTTACATTCTTTCTGTCTCTCATTAAATAACAAACAAGAATCCAAGTTATAATAATTTAAAAATAAGATAAAACAAAACAAAAAAAA
>REGO01001148.1:162243-173883 GCA_010120015.1 Rhombomys opimus
TTTTGTTTTGTTTGAGATTATTTTTATTAATGACAATTTATTCACTTTGTATCCCCCTGTAGCTCTCTCCTTCCTCCCCTCCCTATCCCACCTTCCCTCCCCCTTCTCCACCCATGTCCCTCCACCAGTCCACTGATAGGGGTGATCTTCCTCCCCGTCCTTCTGATCCTAGTCTATCAGGTCTCATCAGAAGTGGCTGCGTTGTCTTTCTCTGTGTCCTGGTAAAGCTGCTTCCCCCTCAGGGGAAGGAGATTTTTTATTATTAATTATAGCTTATTCACTTTGTAGCCCACCTGTATCTCCCTCCAAACCCAACCTCCTTCCCTCTGGCTCACCCATACCCCTTCCCAAGTCAACTGATAGGGGAGGTCTTCCTCCCCTTTCTTCTGATCCCAGTCTATTAGGTCTCATCAGGAGTAGCTGCATTGTCTTCCTCTGTGGCCTGGAATGACTGCAACCCCCTAGGGGTAGGTGATCAAACACCAGGCCAATCAGTCCATGTCAGAGACAGTCCCCGTTCTCATTATTATATAACCCACTTGGACACTGACCTGTCATGGGCTACATCTGTGCAGGGGTTCTAGGTTATCTCCATGAATGATTCTTGGTTGGAATATCAGTCTCAGAAAAGTCCCCTGTATCCAAATTTTTTGGTTCTGTAGGTCTCCTTGTTTAGCTCCTGTCCTTTCCAGGTTTTACTCTTTCCCAGTTCTTTCATAAGTTTCCCTGCACTCTGCTGGAAGTTTGGCTATTGGTCTCAGCATCTGCTTTGATACCCTGCAGAGTAGAGACTTTCAGAGGACCTCTGTGGTAGGCTCCTGTCCTGCTCCCTGTTTTCTCCTTCTTCTGCTGTCCATCCTCTTTGCCTTTCTGAATGAGGATTGAGCCTTTTAGCCAGAGTCCTCCTTCTTGATTAGTGCCTGTAAGTTGTCAGAATTTAGCATGTTTATCCTATATTTTATGTCTAATATCCACTTATGAGTTAGTATATACCCTGTGTGTCTTTATATTTCTGGGATACCTCACTGAGGATGATCTTTTCCAGTTCCACCATTTGCCTGCAAATTTCATGATTTCCTGTTTTTACTTGCTGACTAGTATTCCATTGTGTAAATGTACCACAATTTCTGTATCCATTCCAGAACTGAGAGGCATCTGGGTTGTTTCCAGCTTCTGGCTACTACAAATAAAGCTGCTACAAACATGATTGAGCAATCAACATTTTATTTTGTATCTCTTATACCATTGCCTGGAATAAAAACTTAAAATCTTGTTAAATAAAACCTTGAGTTCTCCATCTCTAACTCCGGTTCTCAAACCCAGGACTTTGCATATGGTAAGCAATTGTTGCACAACCCCTTCTTTTTGCTGAACATTAGTAAAGAATACCTTTTTTATAATATAAAATTTTAATTTATATTAATTATGGAAGCTAGAAGCAGAAAGACACATACGGTATATACTCACTTATAAGTGGATATTAGCCACCTAATATAAGATAAACATACTAAAATCTATAGTCCTAAAGAAGCTAAATGACAAGGAGGACCCTAGGGAAGATGCTTAATCCTCATTCAGAAGAGCAAACAAGATAGACATGGGAACAGAAAAAAGACAGGGAACAGGACAGAGAACCTACCACAGATGGCCTCTGAAAGACTCTACCCATCAGGGTATTGAAGAAAATGCTGAGACCCATAGCCAGACTTTGTTCAGTATGCAGACTTATTGAAGAAGGGGAGATAGAAAGACCTGAAGGGGACAGGACCTCTACAAGGACACCAACAGAGCCAAAAAATCTGGGCTCAGAGGTCCTTCCAGAGACTGATAAATCAACCAAGGACCATGGATGGAGAGGACCTGGACCTCCTGCTCAGATGTAGGCTAGGGAAGCTCAGTCTTCATGGGGTTCCCCAGTAAGCGGAGCAGGACCTACCTCTGACATGAACTGGGTTGCCTGCTCTTTGATCACCTCCCCCTGTCGAGGTTGTGTTACTAGGTCACAGAAAAAGAGGATCCAGACAGTCCTGATGAGACTTGATAGCCTAGGATCATATAGCAGTGGAGGAGGACCTCCCCTATCAGTGGACTAGGAGAGAGGCAGATTGGGGTGGGAGATACGGAGAGAGGTTGGTCCCCAGGAGGAGATGAGGAAGGAGGCTTCAGCTGGGATACAAAGGGAATAAATTATATTTAATAATAATGATAATAATGATGATGATAAAGATTTTGAATAGATCTTAGTAATATAAAAATTATGGAAGCCAATAAAAAAAATTAGAGACTGGGGAGATGCTTCAGCAGTAAAAGCAGGAACTGCTTTTCCAAAGAACCAGGGCTCAATACCCAGCACCCTCTTGGCTGTTCTCCACTGTCTATAACTCCAGTGGTAGGGAATCCAATGCCTTCTTTCATCTGAGGGCGCTACATTCATCTGGTGCACAAATATATGCTCAGGCAAATGCTCATTCATACAAATGAAAGTTATTTAATAAAAAATCTTGAACAACATTAAAATTATTAGATTAGTTAACAACAAAAATGAGTAAGAGACAAAGGTAGACGTAAGATTTATTGCTAATCTGAGTTTGAAATTAATCAATTAGATTGCTTCAACATAAATTCCACATTTAATAATAGATGGTATCTTCTGATTATTTTACACTTTTAACTATAAATATTTCTAACTTAATGGAGGAAAATGTGTATATGTAGCTCTGAGAATTTCACAGTTTATAGAGATACCATGTGTAAATTAGGGCAAAAATTGTGACCATTAAAATTCATCTTAAGTAAACATTGAGAATTAATGTTGAATTCACACTAAAAACACAGGCAGTTGTGTAAGGGTGAAGAAATATAATCAGTATTTAGTGAATCTGCTTTATTTTCACTGAAAATTACTGAAAAAAAATCTATTCTATTTTTAAATGTCTGATATTTAAAAAACCATATAAACAGCCTAATCAGATATTTTAATAAAAATGCAGATAACTTATTAACCATACAATAGCATTCCTCCTACTTTTGCCAGGCCCTTAGATGGTTTAGTTCTGGTTTATTATTTCACCGATTTACAGAAGAAATTTCAAATCATTTAAAATTGTGATAACTACAATTTACCTGGAAAATCATAAATGGTAGAAAGTCTTTGCAAATAAAAATTGCATTCATATAGTACTTGCTGGTAGACAAGCCAGTTTCAGAAATAACTGGATTTATTTACCTCTGAGATGAGATTCTACTGTTCTAATATGCTCAAAGGAGAAGAAAGATTTTCTTTTCATTTTTCTTCAAGGTATTTTATACTTCAATATTTTTTTAAAAAATTAAATGCATGCTGCATTTTATTGATTAATATATGATATATTACAAAATAATTCAGTAATTAATTTATAGTTACTTTTCCTGCTTTCTCATACTATAAATATAACTGAAATATACATACACACCAACATATATGTATATAAACTAAGTCTTAGGTTTCCATAAAAGGGTTTTATGTATTTTTTTCTTGTTATTTTAGAGATAGTGTGTGACTATGCAGTTCAAGCCGGACCAGAACTGACTAATACTATGTAACTCAGACTGGTCTCAAACTAATCCATCCGCCTCAGCCTCCTAAATGCTTGGATCACTAGTGTTTATTATTTGTAACTGGAGTTTAGGTTTCATTTCTTGTATTTTTTCTATTTCCTCATATGTGGGGATGAGATAAAAGCTATTCCCAAACTTTTCTACCTCATTCTGAACTCTCACTGGCTTGTTCGAATAAGCTGTTCTAGTCTAAACACCTTTCCAAACTGACTGATTCAAACTTCTTTTGGCTTCTGACTGGATTGCTCTGCCTGGCCTCAAACCAATTCTGGCAATATGTTTTAATCTTCTGGATCATTCTTATTATCTGGCTTTTTTCATCTTCACCTGTGCCTAGCTTGTTCTTTCTGCAACCCGTTCCTGGAAAACCATCACATTATGAAATTCTCTGTTAAAAACAAAACAAAACAACCAAATAAACAAACCTTTTTCTTTCTCTCCCTTCCCCCCTCTCTGTCTCTCTCTGTCTTTCTCTCTCTCTGTCTCTTTCTCTCTCTCCCTGCACTGCTCTTAAGTAGCCTTTCTTTGCTGTCTTTTTCTAGTGAGATTTGGATGTATCCTATCTCTGATACATTTTGTCAAATCTTCCTCTGATTTTTCACTTCATATGCCCCTCCATTAGGCATCACTTTCAAACATGGCTGCTTCATTCTATACACTATCCTTATCTTCATTGTTTTTGATTAAAAGTGTGTACCGAGGGCATATCTTGTCTGTATTCCCAGACAGATCATACTGTAATCCAAAGGATGTTTCTATTCCAGTTGGACCACATACAACAGAAGGCCTTCGGATGTGCTCCCTTGCCAGAGCAGCTATGTTGCTGGATTAAAATTTCTCTACAATTTCTATGATTTTTACACAACAGAAGCAACAAGAAAAAAATTAATTAATTAAATTCATTTTTTAATTTTGAGGATGGGCATTAGATGGCCATGGTTTTTGAGCTCTGGTTTGTTTGAAAACATTTGCTGTAAAATTGATAGGCACTTGTTAGCCCAGTTTATGATTTAGAAAATATTGATTATAAAATTCAGCCTGATGATTTGTTTATTATTTGTCTTTTCTTTTAATGTAGTTGATTTGTCATAACTGAGAATATAGAGGCCCTACTTTGCCCTAGAGCTCTTTCTTTGTGTTGACAGATTTTAGAGGCTATAAAAATTCACAACAGCAGGTTATGTTTGTACCATTTCTACACCATACAGAATAGTTTCATTGTCTTAAAATTTTACCCACAAATTTCAAAGCTACAAAGAAAAATCATGCTTATAAATATTGCTTTTTTTCATAACAAACTTTCTTTCTTTCTTTCTTTCTTTCTTTCTTTCTTTCTTTCTTTCTTTCTTTCTTTCTTTCTTTCTTTCTGCCACCAAATTTCTTATGAGAGGTAGAATGCAATTTAGTTCAGAAAGGTCGGGTGGATTTGCATGTGCATCAATGCAGCTGCCTTTCCTTTTTCACTCTGCCATTATTTTTGTTTGTTCATTTGGTGTGTGAGTATGAGTGTGTGTGTGTGTGTGTGTGTGTGTGTGTGTGTGTGTGTGTGTGTGTGTGTTATTTCTTGTTTGGGGATTTTTGTTGTTGTTTGTTTCGTGTTTGTTTTTGTTTTGTTTCTTATTTTCTGTCTCAAAGGAAATTGGAAAAGAAAGGTTTTCCAAGACGGACTTCTGCTTGGGGTTGACTGTTGATTTTCATGGAATTTAATAACAGTTTGGATATTCAATGTTCCTTGTAGTCACAGGTGTTTGAACACTTGTTTTCTAGCTGGTGTGATGTGAAGTAACATTCAGGTAGTAATATCTAGCTGGAGGAAGAGTTTCTGGTATTTTAACCTGAGCTCTCTGTTTGTCTGTAAATTGGTGAGGAAGCCATACATTTAAGTTTCTGCCACCGGGACCACACTGGTCCTTGCCACCAAGACTTCCCAGCCCTGGTGAACTATATCCCCTAAAAATGCAAGCCAACTAAAGTCTCATTCCTTTACTTACATCATTTCTGTACTCTTCCACACTAACAATGAAAGTTCCTGATAAACCAACATTACCAACACTGGGAAAAGAATTTTTAGGCACTGACAAGTATCATGTTTGTTGCGATTGTCAACAATGTGTCAAATGGTCCCTTAAGAGAAGTAATACCAGGCCACACTTGTTTTCCAGGGCATGAGAAAGAAGAAAGCTTCTGTGGCTCCTTTTTCTCTGTCCTCCTCCATTCAATCTTAACTAGCATTAACAAAACACTTAGCTTTATTTCATCTGTCAACCGTCTTTAACGGCCTTTTACTTTTTATGCTGTTAAATTAATTATGAACTTCCCCCCACTTTCTTTGGTATGTTAATTAATTCTAATTTTTATTTGGCAATATCATTGTCTCTAGAGAGAATAAAAACTATTTTTGAGGTCTTATTTATTGAAGGAAAATTTCTTTGTATCATCTGACACTCAAAGCAATTTAAATGAAACAGCTGAATAGCAAATAAAAGTTTAATCACTTCATATTCTAGCAGCCACTTTGAATTTGCTTCTTCCCATTGTTACTAATCTTGGCTCTTTTCATTGGTCTTATCTTTAAATCTACATTGGACTACAGCAGAGCATATTATGTTAAAATCATTCAATTCTCAAATCCTCACCAATATTTATTTTATATTTAATGCTAATTTACTCTATTTCTAATATACACTTGTTTTAAAAGTAGAAATAACATTATTTGTTTCCACAGAATCCTTGTGATTTCTCCATCTATTATGTCTCTATTTGATATCTTTCTTCATATAGTGCAAAACACTATAGTGTATATTCTACTATATTTACATATGTATGTAAATATATATTGACTACATATGTAAATATATATAGATACTATATATTATCTGACTACTTAATTCACTGTTCCTATATATTTTTAGCATAACGTGACTATTTTAAGGATTTCTTTCTTCTCATGTTAACTATTCCTATCCACCAACACACTGTTATTCTTGCTACTTTCGGGAAACTGTCTTTTCTATTTGTACGTCCACATAATGTAATGTCATGTTACAGAACCTCCTGAGCAAGCTACGTTTCTAACATTATACATGTTTACATGTAAAAATTGTATTGTACCTTTGTTCTGTTTGTACTTTCAAGAAAATAAATTTTAATTGAAATAGAATTACATCACTTTCCCATTCCCTTTCATTCCTCCAGGCCCTCACAGTTACCTTCCCCCCCAACAACTCCAGTGCTCCTAGGCTCAAGCTAATACCTTCTTTATTCCCTTAAATTTGTCTCATGTAGATATGCACAAATCCTCAAATATCTTAATATAGTCTATTGAGTCTGTTATTGTTTATTATGGAAATAGAGTTGAAGACCTACCATTCTGCATTTAACAAACAAGAGGCATGCTCTTCCCAGTAAAAGCTAATTGCATTCTCAGAAGTCATTAGTTGCCTGTAATTCTTTGCCTAGGGATGGGGCCACAAGACTTCTCCGTGCACGTTGTCATATTCAGTGATAATGCTACGGTTCCAGTCTTATTTATTCAACCCTTTTTAAGAAAGTTTACAGATAATTTCCTGGTGCTCTGGGTCTTATAATATTTTTATCCCTTCTTTCATGATAATCCCTGATGAAGGAACTGTGATATAGGTATATAAACTATGGCTGGGCTGCCCACAGCCTGTTGATTTATCTTAAAATTAATATTTATGTAGCAATTGTGTTACTTTAATTTTAAAATATTATCAAATTAGCAAAATAGCAAGTATAATAAAAAACCACCTTTCTGTTAAACTACTTCAATGCAAGTTGGTGATCTAAAATTATGGCATAATTCTTTAATAGAGGAACATTGACTATGACAACTATTAAAACTAGCAACATAAGATATCACTTCCACCTAAGTTCCAAATTCCAGGTCATACTTCATCAGCTATTTAAATAATAGTTCCCTAACAATGTTATCCAGTTTACAATCACTGTTTCTTTTGGTCTGGAACATCTTCATTTTTAAACAACTCTGGTTTTTAAATTTGAAAACAGTTATTTTTTCATGTAATATATTCTTATTCATTTCCTCTCTCCCATCTCCTTCTTGATATTATCCTCATCTCTCCACCCAAATCCATCTTTTTCTTCTCTCAAATTAAAAACATATAGTTATCTAAAAAGATTTTGTCATTAAATTGTTTTTCAGTTACACAGAATATAAATCACTGTGCATTTGTCAAGTATTTATCATGTTTTCTGTTTTATTTGTTTATTTGTTTGTTTTAATTTATTCACTTTGTAACTCCACTGTAGCCTCCTCTTTCATCTCCTTCTAGTCTCACCCACCCTCCCTCTTCTCCCCCTATGTCCTTTCCTTAGTCCCCTGATACGGAAGGACCTCTGCTTCTATCTAACTCAAGCCTATCAGGTCTCACCAGAACTAGCTGCATCATTTTCCTCTGTGGCCTGGCAAGACTATCCCCCCTCCCCCCAGGACACTGAGTTCATGTCAGAGAAAGCATCTGCCCCCCTCCCCTTACTAAGGAACCCACTTGGAAACTCAGATGCCTCAGGGCTTCCTCTGAGCAGGGGGTCTTGGTCCTCTCCATGCAAGGTCCTTGATTAGAGTATTGGTCTCTGCAGACCCCTCTGGTCCCAGGTTTTTGGCTTTGTTCTCCTTGTAGAGTTCCTGTCCCCTCCAGATCTTTATATATCCTCTTCTTCCATAAGGTTTTCTGCACTCTGTCAAAAGTTTAGCTATGAGTCTCAGTATCTCCTTCAATACCTTGATGGGTAGAGTCTTTCAGAGGACGCCTGTAGAAGCCTTTTGCCATGTTCCTTGTATCCTTCTACTTCTGATGACTATCCACTTTGTCCTGACTGAGGTTTCAGACTCATTCTTAGGGTCTTCCTTGTTGTTTAGCTTCCTTAGGACTATAGATTTTAGTGTATTATGTGACTAATACCCACTAATAATTGAGTATATACCATGTGTGTTTTTCTGTTTCTGTGCTACCTCATTCAGGATGATCTTTTCTAGTTCCCACCATTTGTCTGCAAATTTCATGATTTCCTTATTTTTAATTGATGAGTAATATTCAATTGTGTAGATATAACACAATTTCTGTATCTATTCTTCAGCTGAGGGACAGCTAGGTTGTTTCCAGATTCTGGATATTATGAATAACACTGCTGTGAACATAGTTGAACAAATGTCTTTGTCCTATGGTTTAGCATCTTTCAGATATATGCTCAGGAGTGGTAAAGCTGGATCTTGAGGTAGCACTATTCCAAATTTTCTGAGAAAGTACAAGATTGATTTCCAAAGTGGCTGTACAAAGTTACATTCTCACCAGGAATGGAGGAGAGTTCCTCTTTCTCCCCAACCTCTCCTGCATGTGTCATCCCTTGAATTTTTTATCTTAACCATTCTTATGGATGTGGGGGTGGGGATCACAGGATCATTTTGATTTGCATTTCTCAGATGACTAAGAACTTTGAGTGTTATTCTGTCACTTGATATTCCTCTATTGAGAATTCTCTACATAACTCTGCACCCCATTTTTAATTGAAATACTTGGCTTATTGCTGTTTAACTTCTTGATTGCTTTATATATTCTGAATATTATCCCTCTGTCAGATATAAGATTGGTGAAGATTCTTTCCCAGTCTGTAGGCTATCATTTTGCTCTGATGACAGTGTCCTTTGCTTTACAGAAGCTTTTAAGTTTCATGAGGTCCCATGTATTGATTGTTAATCTTAGAGCCTGTGCTGTTGGTGTTCTGTTCAGGAAGTTGTCTCCTATGCCAATGATGTCAATGCTCTTTCCCACTTTTTCTTCTAACAGATTTAGTGTGTCTGGTTTTATGTTAACGTCTTTGATCCACTTGGAGTTTACTTTTGTTCAGGGTGATAAATATAGGTCTATTTGCATTTTTCTACATGTAGATATCCTGTTAGACCAGAACAATTTGTTGATGATGCTTTTTTTTTCCATTGTATGGTTTTGGCTTCTTTGTCAAAAATCAAGTTTCCATATGTGTGTGGGTTTATTTCTGGGTCTTTTATTCAATTCCATTGATCTACCAGTCTTTTTCTATGGCAGTATCATGCTGTTTTTATTAATGCTGCTCCATAATACAGCTTGGGGAACAGGGATGTTTCTAACATGAACTCAGTGGCAGACTCTTTGATCACTTCCCCCTGAGAAGTGTAGCCTTGCCAGGCCACAGAAAAAGATTATCCAGCCAGCCCCAGTGAGACCTGATAGAAGGGAAGGAGGTCCTCCTTTATCAGTGGACTACGGAAGGGACATAGGGAGAGAAGAGGAGTGTGGGTGGGACTAGGAGGAGACAAGGAGGTGGCTACAGCCAGGATTCAAAATGAATAAATTGTAATAAATAAATAATAGGTAAACAAATAAATAAACAAATATTTTTAAATGCAAGACAGTTATCCCCACCAAGTGACATATATGTGCTTTTAACCAAAGTAAAAACAAATTTTTAGCTTGGATTATTTTAAATCTTCAATGATACTCTTCAGAGCTTTTGTTTTTTACAAAATTCTGTGTAAAAAAAATCCTTAGAGTCATTCTTATGAAAATTTGTGTTGTTTAATTGTTTATCCTACACTGGCCTAATGAACACTTTCTCCAGTGTGATTAAAAATAACATCATCTCCAAGTTTCTGGTTTGCTTTTTGATATTCTGCCTTCATTTCATCTCTAAACTTAAAAGCCATGTTCTATGTCTTTAAGGGACATTTAAAAGAAAAATCACTGCTGAAAACATCTGCAACTACTGTCATTTGCTTTTCAGGCCAAGGATGTCGACTGTAATGAACAATTTAGAGGCACAGTTTGCCATATGGATGCTGTAGCAGTTATTTGCTCTGTTGCTAAACATAGTGCTGTATTGGATGGGTATAACAGCTTTTGCATTGGCACAGAGAAGTAACAGATTGGCCAAGGACTGCTAAGCAGGTGCCGTCTGTGATAGCAAGTAGATTTACAATCCTCTCAGAGCTTCATACTTCAGAGAAATTTTCAATAGATATAGCAATACTTAAGATGAAAATGCTCCAGAATTACTGGCTTATCTGACCTGGACCAGCCTTATTGGTATAACACAGTTCCTTTAAAGCATGGTGGTTTTGTACACAACTCATTCTTTGAGTCTGTCTCCATGCTTACTGTCCTCAGTCAGGTCCATTCCATGTTTCACTCATACTATTATAAAAACCTCCTACACACAGTTTTCCAAAGCTTTTATACATCAGAAAAATTAGGGATTTTATAAGAGTAAAATGTTACCTTCCTTTTCTAGTTATTTCTGTCTGATTGATGTAACATAACACCAAGAACTAAAACAACTTGGGAAGGAACGAGTTCATTGGCATACAGGCCACCGTCCAAAATAAAGGGAAGCCAAGGCTGTAACATGGAGATGTGAATGGGAGCAGAGACTATATAGGAATGATGCTTACTGGTTTGCACAGGTTGCAGTTTTATATATCCTAGGACACCAGCCCAGGGTGGCATCATCTGTAGTTGGTCCTCCCCTATCAGGCATTATTCAAGAAAATTTCACACATGCTTATTACAGGCCAGTAAATGTGGATAATACCTCAGTTGAGGTTTGCTCTTCCAAGATGCCGTTAACTTGTTTCAAAATGACAAAATTTAAAGAGCACACTCTTACAGTCACATGATCAAGAATCTGCCAAGGCCACAAAGTGATCATGAAGTACATATCATACGCTTTGACAGCACATGAGACTACATGATCTAAAACATTAACCTTTAAAACCAAGTTGATGTTTAGTATTTCAAAATGTTTATACATATCAATCCTACTTATATGTGAGCATAGCTTTTGAATGACTACGTGCTGAACTTTTGAAAAAATGCAATTCAGGTTGGATGCCTAAATTCTCATGTCCTATCTTCTGTGAGAAGATTGGACAAATGGCTGAACATCACATAGCATTTGTGTGCATTACTCATGGGCTATATATGTGTGTGTGTATATATACGTGTGGGTGTGTATATCACATGACAG
>REGO01001148.1:226559-247939 GCA_010120015.1 Rhombomys opimus
AGGGGAGGTGATCAAAGAGCAGGCCAATCAGTTCATGTCAGAAGCAGTCCCTGTTCCCATTACTATGGAACTCACTTGGACACTGAACTGCCATGGGCTAAATCTGTGCAGGGGTTCTAGGTTATCTTCATGCATGGTACTTGGTTGGAATATGAGTCTCAGGAAAGACCCCTGTGCTCAAATTTTTTGGTTCTGTTGCTCTCCTTGTGGACCTCCTGTCCTCTCCAGATCTTGCTATTATTTCCCATTTCTTTCATAAGATTCCGTGCACTCTGCCCAAAGTTTGGCCATAAGTCTCAACATCTGCTTTGATAGTCTGCAGGGCGATTTCCTTGTTTTTAATTGCTGAGTAGTATTCCATTGTGTAAATGTACCACAATTTCTGTATCCATTCCTCTGTTGAGGAACATTTTGGTTGTTTCCAGGTTTAGGCTATTACATGTAAAGCTGCTACAAACATGGTTGAACAAATGTCCTTGTTGTGTACTTGAGTAACTTTTGGATATATGCTTAAGAGTGGTATAGTTGGATCTTGAGGAAGCACTATTCCTAATTATCTAAGAAAGCCCCAAATTGATTTCCAAAGTGATTGTACAAGTTTATATTCCCACCAGCAATGGAGGAGGGTTCCCCTTTCTCCACAGCCTCTCCAGCATGTGTTGCCACTTGAGTTTTTGATCTTTGCTATTCTGATGTGTGTAAGGTGAAATCTCAGAGTCGTTTTAATTTGCATCTCCCTGATGGCTAAGGAACTTGAGCAGTTCTTTTTTTTAATAGTTTTTTATTTTTAAATAATTTTATACAATCACTTGTATCCCAGCTGTAGCCCTTTCCCTCTTTCCCTCCCAATCCTTGCCTCCCTCCCTTGTCACCTCCCTGCCCACTTTCAAGTCTACTGATAGAGGAGGTCCTCCTCTCCTTCCATCTGACCCTAGCTTATCAGGTATCTTCAGGAAGGCTGCAACATCCTTATCTGTGGCCTATTAATAATGCTCCTCCCTCAGGTTGTGGGGTGGGGGAGCTCAATGAGCCAGTCTTGAGCAGTTCTTTAAGTGTTTCTCTGCCATTCGATATTCCTCTACAAAGAATTCTCTGCTTAACACCCTACCCCATTTTTAATTGGCTTGCTTGATTTGTTGTTTTTTAACTTCTTTAGTTCTTTATATATTCTGGATATTAGCCTTCTGTCAGATATGGGGTTGGTGAAGATCCTTTCCCGATCTGTAGGCTGTCGTTTTGTTCTGACAACAGTGTCTTTTGCTTTACAGAAGCTTTTCAGTTTCATGAGGTCCCATTTATTGATTGTTGCTCTTAGAGACTGTGCTGTTGGTGTTCTGTTCAAGAAGTTGTCTCCTGTTCCAATGAGCTCCAAGCTCTTCTCCAGTTTTTCTTCTAACCGATTTAGTGTACCTGGTTTTATATTTAGGTCTTTGATCCACTTGGACTTTAGTTTTGTGCCGGGTGATAAATATGGATCTATTTTCCTTTGTCTGCATGTAGCCATCCAGTTGGACAAGTACCATTTGTTGAAGATGCTGTCTTTTATCCACTGAATGGTTTTGGCTTCTTTAGTGACTGGATACAAAATTAACTCAAAAAAAAAAAAATCGAAAGCCATCCTGAATACCAATGGCAAAGGTGCTGAGAAAGAAATTAGATAAATAACACCCTTCATTCACAATAGCCACCAATAACATAAAGTACCTTGGTGTGACTCTAACCAACAAAATAAATTAGATAAATAACACCCTTCATTCACAATAGCCACCAATAACATAAAGTACCTTGGTGTGACTCTAACCAAGCAAGTAAAAGACCTATTTGAAAAAAACAAAAACAAAAACAAAAACAAAAACAAAAACAAAAACAAAGAAAAACTTCAAGTCTCTGAAGAAAGAAATTGAAGTATATATCAGAAGATGGAAAGAGCTCCTGTGCTCATGGATCAGTAGTATTAACATAGTGAAAATGGCTGTTCTGCCAAAAGCAATCTATAGATTCAATGCAATTCCCATCAAAATAACAACACAATTCTTTACAGACCTTGAAATAAAAATTCTCAGCTTCAATGGAATAACAAGAAACCCAGAATTGCTAAAACAGTCCTCTACAAGAAAAGGTCTTCTGGAGGTATCTCCATCCCTAATCACAACTTGTACTATAGAGCAACAATACTAAAAACTGCATGGTACTGGCATAAAAACCGACTGTGGATCAATGGAATGGAATAGAAGACACTGAAATAAATCCACACACCTATGGATGCTTGATTTTTTACAATGAAGATCTTTTATAAACCTGTTTCATTTTAGATTAGTTAGCAACTGATCAACATTGATTTAAAAAAAAGTATGTGTGTGTGTTAAAACAAAATGAATAAAGTGTAATTAATAAAAAATAAGATTAAAAAATGAAAAAAAAAATAAAATAAAATAATAAAAAAAAACTAAGATCTCATGTCACTCCACTTAGAATTGCTATCATAAAAAACAAAACAAAACAAAACATCAAATCCTAGTGAGGATGGCAAAGGAAATGGGACCCCTTATATTCAGTTGTGAGGAATGTAAATTTGTCAAGGCACCAAAGATATCATTAGATGGTTACTCAAAAAAGTAAAACCAGAACTACCATATGACCTAGTTATGCCAATTATGTGTATGTACCAGAAGGACTCCATGTCAACACGTCACAGGTGTATATACCACCATTCACTCTACACACACACCAAGTTATGGAATGGCCTTAGAGATCCATCTACAGATGTATAGTGAAAATGCGGCATATATCCACAAGGAGCTTCATTCACCTATGAAGACAAATTGAAATTATGTTCTTTTCTGGAAAATGGACAGAACCTGAGATTATTATATCAAGTATAATAAGTCATACTTAGAAAGACAAACAATGTATATTTTTTGTTATTTTAAGATTCTTTATTTTATATAAACACCACATACTACACATGCATATAACCACCTATATGAGAAATTATCCAAGGGAATTAAATGGATCAACAGAGGGGAATGATGGACAAAGTAGGCATGATTAATGTGGTTTAAGTCTATGATATACTTGTATGAAGATTTTTTGATTGTTTGTTAAGTTTCTTTTAAAAATTATTTTAGTGGTGTGTGTGTGTGTGTGTGTGTGTGTGTGTGTGTGTGTGTGTGTGTGTATACCATGATACTTATGTGGAAGTGAGAGAACCATTCCCTAGAATCATTTCTGATTTCACCCTTTACAACTGGGGATCAGTTCTTCACGTTTGACAATTGCCTTTACCTGCTGAAATATTGTGCCAAGTCTGCTTCCTAAGTTTTGTAATCAACACTGTGTTTTACCCAGTGATGTCACAGGATGGGGTAGAAAGATTGTGTAGCTTCTCTTTTATTTTGTCACTATTAGAGAATGCATTGATTGATTTCCAAATAGCAAAGCATAATTGAATTCTGGGCATAACCACCATTTCATCATAATTTATTATATTTATTATATTACCGAGTGCCAGTATGATGGTTGTTTTCTAAGTAGTTAGACCTGTTTGTTCTTCCTTCTAGTAGCTAGGACACTTAGTGTAAAGCTTATTTTTCACACAGTAGTTAGTATAGTCTATGCCAGCAGTTTTACCTGTCCAAAGTCATTTAACAGTGAATTCCATTTCTTGACTCCATGTAAGTCTGTTTAGACTTTTCCATTGTACCAGCTTCACCACAGCTTTTTTTTTGTCAAGGAATACCTCCATTTCTAAGATCTTTGTAAATGGTCTTTGGGGTCTTTCTCATAATTAGTGTAAATAAGCTTATGTTTGCAATTATTCTGATGAAAATTCTTGCTGTTGACTGAATTTATGATTAATATTTACTTTTTTAAATGTTTTATATCTTTATTATTATTGTATGAATGTTTTGCCTGCATGTATGTCTGTTCACCTCATGTGTGTAGGTCTCTGTGGATGTCAGAGAGGGCATCAGATACCTTGGAACAAGAGTTATAAGTGGCTACGACATGCTTTACTCTATCAGTATACACTGACATAATGCTCATTAGGAATTATCTCTTAAATGCATGCTGTTGCTTATTCGCAGGTAATTTTCACATTCTGGCTGACAAAACATATTTGCCTGACAAGGGAGCTTCCTATAATTTAATTGACACGGGTGAATAGAGGATAATTTCACTCTTGTCATTTCATATATTTCTACCGTTGAGTCCCAGTCCCAGTCTTAATCAATGCTTTGGCCCCTGAAACATGAGCTATATGTTTCATTGTGTAATAAGATGAATGTGGACTAATCATGTCTAAAGGTACAGTCTTTTTATCTATCTTCCCTATAATTAAATATTTCCTTAAGAAGAAATTGTTTATTAGCAATCTTGATGAAAAGATAATTTCATAATTTTCTATGATGAAATAAGTATGAAGCAATATTGGAGACTCTACAGTGTTTATGGTGACCCAAATGAAGGGAATCTATTAGGCCCAGGTATGAAAAACAGGGCTCTGGCAGTACTTTCCCTTTTGCTATTCCCTCTTTGCTAAAAACCATTAGATTCCTAGAGCTAGCTTTCAAGGTTTATTCCCGATATTTTGCCACTTTATCCTCTTGAGGCTGACTACCAAGGTCAAGCTATCAAAAGCCCTTTTGACTCACCTACTTAACATGCTCAATTAAAAACCTATCCTAACATGGGGTTTCTCTCTTTTCCTTTATAAATTGCCATTTGCCTATCGGCCCTGTTTGTCTCCTCCCTATCCAGAGGCCATCCTTTCTCCTTCCAAAACAAATATCCCTTCCCTCTCTCCTTTCTTCTTTTCTTCTTCTCCCTTGTTCCTTTCCTCTTCTCCCTTGTCCCCCATCTCCTGTCTTAGTCTTTGTCTCTTATTCACTTCCTGTTGTCCTTCTGGAGCAAATCAATTTCTTTTGTATTGAGAACCTGTTCATGGAGTGTCTTGTGTCAAATACTAGTTCAAAAACAATGATTTTCAAATCTAAAACAATACAGAGCAATTACTTATTAAATTCATTGTAACATATTTTTTAGGACAATTGGAAGGAAATACATATATTTAAAGATAAATATACTTTTGTTGTTGTTGTTGCTGCTGCTGTTTTTTGTTTGTTTCTTTTGTTTTGATCCTTTCCTAATGCCAGAAATGACTTCTTAGTCCTTTAAATCTCTTGTCAGTGAGTTAAGTTCCTCTAAAGGATTTCTGTTTTTTTTTTTGTTTTTTTTTTTTTTTTTTTTTTTTTTTTTAGTGCCATAATAGTATTCAGAGAGCAATCCTATGTTAAATTTACAGATTCAATACCTCATTTCAATTCTTTTAGGAATTGCCTAAAAGCATATGGATATCCTTTTAATATTAACATTGGACATGTTAACATTTTTCCCTCACTGTATTATTTTTATTGTAGTAAGGCCAACCCAAATATAGTACTATCTTTGGTCTAGAATACTGTTAATTCCATACATGAGTAACCAGTGATAGGCAGCATTCTTGTCATTTCTAAGCATCAGCTAGAAATGGCCTCATTTATGGGAATAGTTGCAGAAAATAGGTGTGTGAGATTGTTACACACCTTAGTGACCCCATCAAGTTTATGAATAAATTCCATCTTGATATGTTCATCTACAAGTCAGTCTTTAAAGTGCTCATAAACCTCATCTTGATATATTCATCCACAAGACAGTCTTTAAACCATCATCTCTCAAAAAGGGACTATCTGAAGATTTTTCTCTGATGTTAAATTTCCTGTAAAAATATTACAAAACACATCATTGTTTAGGGATAGTATGGTGTTTTTAAGCCAACAGTTTGTTTAAAAGTATTTTTTTTTATTCTAAAAGAAAAACTGTCTTAAAGATACAAAAGGTGCTGGTGGCTCAGAGAGAAAAGTGTGGCAAAGGTGATTTCAGATCTTGATCTCTGTGATTCTTCCCCTTTAGGGGACCACTTGTCTATCTAGAGCTTCTTTATGATCTGTATATTAAAAAGTTCATTACATAGCATTAGATATTTGAAAGTTTGTGCTGAATTATTAAATGAAAAGGTAAAAATATATGTCACTTACTTTATCTGTCTCTACTCCGAATCTGCATCTCTGTGCAGATGTCTTTAGAGACAGACTTGGCTTATAACTCTTAGCTTCTAGATCAGTTAAACACTTTCTGTTGATCATCAAATGCAACGGAAATGACAGGCTGTCATGCACAGTTGATGGCATTCATCTCAAACTATTTTCTTAGAGAAGGTGATATGCTGAAATAATACACTGCAAAATGTCATTGTAACCTCCAAAGATAAAATAGGAACTAAGACTGGAGATCATGTTCTCTAAAATGATTGGCAGTGGTCAAAATCTGTTACTTCTCCTGTCAGTTAATGTGAAGTAAATGACAAGCAATTTCAATTGGCCCTCAGCAGCTAGCTGAATCTGGCTGATGCAGAAAGCTAACCCTCAAGCATTGTTGTACCCCTCTGGTGGCACTTTTCAGTTGTGGAAACCTGACACTACCAGTCCATCTACAAAAACTAAAATCCAGCTGACTTTTTATCAGAACAGTTCAAAACTTGCCAAGGTCACAGAAATCTGGCTCTGCACCTCTCTGCCTTGTCAAACACAGCACATATAAGTAAGGTGTAATTAACCCTTGTTACTCACAATACCAGAAGGAAACAGTTGGTTCCTACTGGACAGGGTCTCCTCCGCCCTCTCCTTCTCTGTTTCTACAACTCTCTGAAAAGAAACTTAGTAAACAGAAAACTGTTTCTTACAATGAAAGTAAAAAACAATTTGGGTTAACTCTCTTCAAGGAGATCTGAAAAAGTAAACATTCTGCTCTATGGAAGATACAAAATAGTGGGTTTAGTAGCACATTAACACTGTAATCTGGAGAATCCTTTCTAAAGTCTTTTCTAGTTGCTGTGGAATATTGTCAAACAATCCAGAGAGTGGCTAAGTCATAAGACAAATAATCCTGTCATAAAGTAATATTAAAGAACTCAATCAACCAAAATGAGCTTATTAACATACATCTATCAAATTAAAGCGATACATCAAGTATTCACAAATAAATTCTGAGCAACCTTCCCTTGTGACCTCATTATTTTTATCTGTGATAAAGGAAATGCACCTGGAAATACACCAGTCTCTTTTCTCCCCAGACCTTTGAACAATAAAATATTTTCCTTTCTTTTCACAAGATCTCTCTGTCTCTGTCTGTCTATCTGTCTCTTCTTTACTCATTTTTGTTCTTCTAAAGAATCCTTGATTGTGGACTTTCTACCAGTGCTATTCGCAAAAGCAGCCAGACTCCGATCTGAGCCAATAGAATACAGATTTAACTTATTTCTCTGGTGGAAGTCTTCTTTGACCTTAGGTTTTGTTTTCACTTTCCCCACTGTGCACAGCCATTTCTTATGCACACAGATCCTCTTGTGCTTCTTACTCACTGAATTTTTCAGTGATCATTTGCTGAACTACAATATATTAAATGTTTTAAATAAACATTTCAAGAAAAAACTACAACAGGCCAAAAATTCCAACTCTAAATATATTTTGCTCTTTATTCTATTGTAACTGGCTATCAAGATAATTGCTATCCTTCGTCCAATGCAGCATGAAATTAAAATTATTAGTCAATACTTCACAGCAGATATGAAAAGAGAAATGAATAGATTTTTACATCTCTGCTTTTGTTTCTCTTATATGATGGTTCACAAGCACTATTTTTTATTATATCTTCCTATAGAACACTTTTACACAGTTTTATCCTTAATTTTCCTCCCCACAAAATTCTAATACTTCATCTACAATTTGTATTTATTTATCTACTATGAGTATTTCTGAAAATGACAATTTTTCTCAGCCACGAAGAATCATATTTCTGTTCCCTTGAGAACAACATTTGTCCTTCTTGAGAGTGAATGCTCAAAATGTACAGGTTTAATAAGTGTAGCTAATGTTTTGTGGTTCTGGAACCAAACTCATGCCTTCACACATTCTAGAAAAATGTCCTGTCACCCAGCTAATTTCCAGCCCCCAGAGTATACCTTTTTATGGTATTCATGAGTCTAGTCAGCACACCTAATCTATCTGTGCTCAATAGTACATGGATGATCACAGACAGTAAATATATTGAAAGGGAAGTAACATAATGTTATTTTTCCATGTATTTGCAAAATTATTAATACATATAGGCTGAAAGCCAAATTACATTCTCTCTTCTGTTATTAAAATGATCTGTCTGTCCAAGATGTAATTTTTTTAAACTTTACATGTGTGCATGTTTACAAATTGACATCTTCATTAATTGTAGAGGCATTCAAACTTCTTTCAGATTTATTTCCCATACTGATTCAAGGAAGAGTTTTATTCCATTTATAGTTTGTGATATTTTATACTTTTATTTCACTCATGTAAGCATTATTAAATCTACTTTTTCAATATTTGGTAAAATTATTCTTAAAATATTCCCTGCAATGTTCACCGTTTTTTTTCCAATGGCAACAAAATTGGCATAAGTAACTTTTTATTTTTTTTTATAACTCACTAAATCTGGTTTGTGCTGTGTATATGTGAGTCAGTATGGAGCATGCACTAGAGCATATAAAAATTATCATTTGCCATATCCTCATAAAGGAGTTATTCTCCCACCCCTGGCAACCACCCACTCCCAATAGTTCTTCAGTAGGGGTCAATCCTGAAGACTATCAGTACCATCTGTGCCAGGATTCTGTCTGTTTTGATTTTGCATAGGGAATCACAGTGGCTGTGATGGCCACGTCACATCCAAAAGACAGCATTTCACAAAAATACTCTCCCCAACCCCCACATCATCTAGCTCTTTTTTTTCCCTCTCTTCTTTTCTGTGATACTTCCTGAGCCTTGGTGGTGGTGGTGTTGGGTGGGTTAATGAAGATGCTCTGGCTGAGAGAGCAGTCTCTTAATCACACCACTTTCATCTTTTCATGTCTCTCCACTAACTACTGTCCACAGTGTGAAACACTGGATTAAGAGCTTCTTCTGAGGAGAGAGAGTGGGACCAGGAGGAGATGAGGGAGGGGGTTGCAGTACCAATGTAAAGGAATAAATTGTAAATAAATAAATAAATGTATTAAATTTTTAAAAAGAGCTTCTTCTGTACAACTCTAGAAATAAAAAGACTGAGTAACAAAGGATAGCTAGTAATCTGAAATGATAAAGAGAGGTCTTCCTGTTGGATCCGTACAAAAGGAGCAGAGGCTGTCTCTGACTCTGTTTCCTGCCTCTGGATCACTTTTTTCTAAATAGACTGCATGATCTAGCCTCAAGAACATGTACTCCTACTGCAATTTAACAAGCCAAAGCAGGTTGATTTCCATGGGAGGTCTCCCTTCTCTGAGGCAAAAGGGAGGGGTGTGGAGAAAGTGATGGAAGGAGAGAAAGACAGGAGGAGAGAAGGGAGGGAAAGCTCTAAGCAGAATGTAATGTAAAGGAAATTAATGAATGAATGAATGAAAAAAAGAATAGTAAATGAGACATTAGGACAGCAGCTCCTACTCTCGCCTCCTGCAGGGAGGCAAAGCTGAACCCACAAACACAGGGATACCAAGTAGTCCCAATCATAACAGTCTAGCAGTCCTAGCCAAAAGATGACCCTCCAGTTCTCATAAACTGTGAATCCAGTGAAAAGATTTGACATGATGGTGACTCTTCCTACATATCAGATAAGAAGTGGAGAAAAACACATAAAACAAAATTGATTCTGTTGTTCTCAGAGAACTAGAACCTAATTCTAGTCTTGAGATGGGGCCTATTGCTTGAGACTGAGCTCTGGAAACCTGATATAAATCCATGGCACAGGGATATGGAGATACTCTACCATAATTACTGAGAGGAGAAACAGGAGGGACAGCGGTGGAGAAGGAGTAGTTGGATCCATGCCCTCTGGGAGATTTAGGTAAGGAGATAATGACTGAAGGGCATTTGGTGAGTTCATCCACACTATTTGATAAAGACTGAGGTGCAAAGTTTAGAATTACTGCAGGGATTAAACTCGCTAAGGCCCAAGCAACAGAGGATCATTTGACCTCTGTTGCTGCCTCACTGTCATGAGTAGTTAGCTGCAAGTGGGACTCCCAGTCTTGGGACCAGTGTAACATTTTCTTTACCAGTCTTTCTTTTTATGGAGTTGTTTGTGCTAAAAATGCTGTTTTTTTTAAAGTTGAAAATGTTGCTAAGAAACTGCCCTAGTTGAATCTGAGCTATGCATGTTTGGCCTGGGATGTTTTAATGTTTTATTAAGAACCTTTTTGAACAATTAAAAACAAACTTACCTGTCAGTGCAATTTCTAATTTAATAATGACCTGGATCTACTGTTTGTGTAAGCCCTCATATTCATTTTATTATTCAGAACAAGTAAGGGTTTTTTTCTAATTTACTATTCATAAATGTCAAATCTAGTGATACTATTACCAAACATCTACCATCGACAACTGTAAGTTTCTATGTTACGAATACCATTCTGAGACAGTTTCCCTATGGCACTAGCAGGTACAACCATCACCAGTTGGTTAGTGAGCTTGTTTACCTTGAAGAGACCTGTGACTGGACCAAGGCCATGTGCAAGCTAAGAAAGCATGCTACTACATTCGTGCTACCATCTTTAAGGTTTGGGAGCTCGCATCACCCTCCAGAATCATTAATTTTAGTCTTACTAAAGACAATGAAATGTTATGAGACAGGCTTTACACAGCACCATTTATCTGCTATAAAAATGAAATCTTTCAGCAAACCAATGGGAAGATAATAACATCCTTTGTTAGAAAGCTGATGAGCTAAAATTGAATCAGTGGGCCCAGTGTTATGTGCATATTGACAAGGGGAATGCTTAATTCATTTGGTGTTAGAAAAACATATTGTTGAGAGTTTTAATAAGCTATTTTGAGAAATATGATTTGTATTACTTAATTTATATCATAAGTCTGACTTTGTCTACCTTCCTTTCAACTCAAAACAAGAAAGCATAAAACAAAACAAAACAAAACAAAAACATGAAACAAAGGAGATTTTTTTTTCTTCTTAAATTTTTCCATGAGTATAGAAGTATTACCCACTGGATAAAAGCTGGATAACTATTTTATTCTGAATGCAGGCAATCTACTTTTGCAATCTTCTTTCCTTTATGGGCCTTCTATTTCTTATTACTTATCTGGGCTAAATTATTTGCCCTTGACAATTTTTACTACCTTGGTCATGGAGGAATATGTTCTAAAAAATCATTCTGAAGAATTCAGCCTTTGAAGGTAGTTTTATTGCCTTTATTCTTCAAATCTTATTTCTCAAAAAAGCTTATTAAAACTCCGAACAATGCTTTCTTCTAACATAAAATGAATTAAGCGAGCCCATTGTCAACATGCACATAAACACTGAACCGACTGATTCAGTTTTAGATTATCAGCTTCCTAACAAAGAATATTGTTATCTTATCTTCCCATTTCTGTTTAAATAAAAAGTGTTCAGGTTTTTTTTATTTTGTCACACTTTATTTTTTTTGCCATTGCCCTATTATTATTTTTTAAATCGTTGTTTACATAAAGCATGCTAGAGAATTTATTCATAATACCAATCATCCTTTGTACCTAAGAGGAAAAATGCTTCTATTTAAAACTGGAGAAAAATCCTGAAGTGTGAGTTTACTTAACAAAGTTTAAAAATTGGTTCTTCTTAGAAGTCACAAAAGCACTGTAAGAAAATATTATTCTAGACTGCTCAGACAAGAGTGCTGGAACACTTTGTCATCACTACTAAGAAAAAAATTCTCAAAAGAATATTGCTTCCAAGTGAGCCAAAAAAAAAAAAAAATCATCTTCTGTAGGTGAGAAAAAGATGCTGCAGGCCTTTTCCGCATGGTGTCAAAAAAGGTCACATAGTGGTATTCCATGTGTGGGATGGACACATGGACCTGATAGAAGACAATCTGCTTCCACAAAGGACACCTTGTTTTTGAGATAACACTGCGGAGCATGTTCAGTTAATCTTCGGCCTAAAAGGAAATGACAAGAACTCAGGTTTAATGCTTGCCTGTCATGTGGCATTACTAACATAACTTAATGTTCTCAATCTCTGGAAATTTAGTCAGTTAGAATAACCTTCCTGTTATGAAAGAAGTCAAGCGCAAATACTAAGCTAATTTTAGAAAGAAATTAATACATCGGTTGATTCATAAATAGGCCAGGACAAAACTGTGATCTGGAAATGGAATAATGGTGCTTTGATGCTATGCCAGCTCTAGGATTATATTCAGTTAAACTAATATTCTCACACTGTATTCAAATAAAATATGACACAGAGTACCAGGTGCAAGTATGAAAAATGAAAACATACCACAGTTTTGCAACTTACCTTTACCTATCATGACACCTTACATTCAACTCTTCAAAAATACTATACATATAAATTTTACAAATAATATATGTATGTGCACACACATACACACACACATATGCATTTATGAATTCCATGAATGAAGTAGTTAGCAAGGTGGAGAACATGGGATGGGGTTGAGAGAGGAACAGAAAAGGGCCAATTTCACAATAATATTTTAAATTCAAAAAATAAATAATAATATAAGAAGTCTACATGTACTCAAATAATGATAATAGTGTTATCTACCCAGGAGATAAAGTATCTAATGTTTCTTTAAATTTCCCAATTAGTACTTTGTTCATATGTTGCTTAGATAACATTAGATTGGATAAAATAGACATTCATTTCATTTGACACAGAAGCAGCAAACAGTTTGTCTGTTATTCTCAAGAACTATGAAAGCTGACATGAACTCAGTGGCCAGCTCTTTGATCACCTCCCCCTGAAAGGTGCACCCTTGCCAGGCCACAGAGGAAGAAGATACAGCCAACCTTGATGAGACCTGATAGGCTAGGGTCAGATAGAAGGGGAAGAGGTCCTCCTCTATCAGTGGACTAGGGGAGGGGCATAGGGGGGAGAAGAGGAAGTGAAGGTGGGGTTGAAGGAGACGAGGGTGCTACAGCAAGGATTCAAAGTGAATAAATTATAATAAATAAATATATAAATAAAATTAAATTTTAAAAAAGAACTATGAAAGCAAGGCTGCAATATCCAATAATAGCTTCTAAAAGAAATCTAATTCCTCTGCATCTGTATGGTGCAATGAGCAGCCTCTACACAGCTTCTTGGCCAATCTCCAAATCAATAAACAGAGTCTAAAGAATTATCTGAATTGCTCAGAAGAAAAACAAATGCAAAACAACTTAATTTGGTCTTGAACAATGTTTAATTCCTAAAACTTCTGCAAAATGGAACATTTGTTTCCGAATCTTCAGCTTGTAATACTGCAAACTAAATGATGTATACCAAATAAGCCCTCAGTAATTATAAAATTCCCATGAACAATGAATGAATTAAAATTTAGAAATGTAAATAATAGATTATATCTTTAAATGAAGTCATAGTGTTCAAAAGCATTTGAAAATATTCAAAATATTCATTAGGTTATTTCATTTATGTGTCCAAGTATTATTTACAATAAAAATTGTTTGCCAATAGTATCAATTTCTTTGTTCCTTTTACTAAACTTTGTGTTTTTGCCAAACATAAAGCTGCTGTATTAGGAGAACACTGAAGTTGTAAAGGAAAGTATAAATAGTATATCAAAATATTAGATTGTTTCTAAAAATGCACACACACACACACACACACACACACACACACACACACATATATATATATATATATATATATAACAAAATCTAGATCTTCTGTGTGTATGTGTGTGTGTCTACATGTATATATGAAGCCAGAGATTAATTTCAGTATCATTTACCAGGTGCTGCCTATGTTGATTTTAGAGTCAAGTTCTGTAGTTAACCAGGAGCTTGCTAAATAGAGTAGTGTCATTGGCCAGTGAGCCCCAGCAACCTACCTATCTCCCCTGCAGCACCTAAATTACAAGTGTGTATCACCAAACTGTCTTTAAAAAATGTGGGTTCAGGGGACAGAACCAGGTCTTCACGCTTTTGCCTACAAGTGCTATACAGACTGTTCTAGCTCTCTAGACCTACATAAATACCTTTAAAGTACAGTATTTTGAATTAAAGAAAATTGGTTTGAGTAATTATCTTTGCTATATTTTTTATGTTGCATAGACTTAAAAATATCCTTTGTTAGTTGCTGTTAAAATATTAATCTCAAAGTACATATAATATTAAATGAAGCCTAATTTATGGAAATGGATAGTGACATTGTGATTGTTAGACACTGCCACCTTTAAATGTGTTGGTGACACAAGATAGATCTGGTATTACTTACAAATAAGGTTCTGAATCTTCTATGCAAGATTATGTTATAAAGCAGGTGTACTATGTTTGATATAAGTACATTTCATCACTTAAATTTACTGTTTTAATTTTTTAGGATGACTGTGGTTTGTAATGAGTTATGTATACAAATCTATGCACACATATATACATATGTAAACACATGTTCATGTACATTGTGATAGTATGTTTAAATATACATAAACATATAAATGTCAGTTAGTTATAAAACAAGGTAAAACTTCCAAAAGTATGTAAACATAAGAATTCTTCCTATAAGATACTTCAGTTCTTAATAAACCAACCATGATCTCTACATTCTTAAAACACTTCAAAAATCTTGTAGTATTTGCAGCCACTTTTGATGAGAACTGATAGACTAAGATCAGAAAGGAGAGGAGGACGTCCCCTATCAGTGGACTTGGGGAGGGGCATGCATTCAGAAAGGGGAGGAAGGGTGGGATCGGAAGGGGAGGAGGGAGGGGCTTATGGGGAGATACAAAATGAATAAAGTGTAATTAATAAAAAATTAAAAAAATCCAGCTATTCCATTCTGTAGTAAAAAAGGAAAAAAAAATCTTGTAGTATTTTACCAAGAGAAAGAATATAGACACAGATGATCACAGAATGTATCAATCTGGTGAACCCAAGTGCCCAGTGCTACTGCTTCTAAAGAGTCTAAAAGCAGATTACTGGCTATTGGTGCTCAGTTGAAAGCAGAAATAAAAGACTGAAAAAATGGGTACAAATTTTTCACCTTCAGTGACGAATATAATCTAGAGTTGAACAGCTGTTATGGATACACAATATTGGTATCGTATGAAATGCCACCAATGGCTAATTCTGCATGCATCTAATAATGCATTCCCAACACTTATTGTATATATCACAATTTACAAAAGATGTTCCAGAAAACACACTGGATGGAATGTCTTCAAAACTGTTTCTTGATGATGCTGTCCATCTTTAAAGTACCACGTGGCCTTTTGACTTCTTCAGAAAGTGTCTTTCCATTAGTTGGAAGAAATTTTCAGAATTCTTAGACTGATGAAGGATATTGTGAGTGCTGGTGGAAAACAGGGTGTGTTTTGAAGACCTCATTGTCTTCACAATTTTTAATCTCTTTTATGATATGAGTTACATATTCTGATGGGAGAAGATATTTGTTTAACAGAAGCCCAAAAATGACAAACAGGTCATGCTCATATACTGTTAAATATAGACCACTAACGAATGCCTTGTGTGAATGGTTGTGTTTATTTTCACACGCAAATTATGATTCCCATCAAGTAACAATACAGCTAAGCAAAATAACTTGTTTTAAGTTAGAGTGAGCAAACTTCCAGGTGAAGATTTAGGTATTTGACAGAAAGTAGCAGTAGTGGCAGGATTTCCATGTACACAGTGCCTAAGCCAGGATGACTCTTGCTTTGCATCCGTATTTGGTGTAACATAAGATGAAGTAGTAGTTATGAGTCTCTGCATATGCTTTGATACTCTGCTAGGTAGAGTCTTTCAGAGGGCCCCTGTGGTAGGCTTCTGTCCTGTTACTTGTTTTTTCTTACTTCCCATGACCATCCCATTTGTCTTTCTAACTATCCCATTTGTCTTTCTAAGTGGGGATTAATCATCTTACGCTGGGTCCTCTTTCTTGTTTGTCTTCTTTAGGTGCACATATTTTAGTATGTTTATCTTATCTTATAGGTCTATATAAGTGAGTATATACCATGTGTGTCTTTTTGCCCCTGGGATAACTCACTCAGGATGATCTTTTCTAGATCCCACCATTTGCTTGCAAATTTCATGATTTCCTTGGTTTTAATTGCTGAGTAGCATTCCATTGTGTAATTGTACCACAATTTCTGTCTCCATTCCTCAATTGATGGACATCTGGGTATTTCCAGGTTCTGGCAATTACAAATAAAGCTGCTAAAAATATGGTTGAGCAAATGTCTTTGTTGTGTACTTGAGCTTTTTTCAGATATATGTCTAGGAGTGGTATAGTTGGATCTTGAGGAAGCGCTATTCCTAGTTGTCTGAGAAAGCTCCAGATTGATAACCAAACCTTGGGCAGAGTGAAGAGAATCATATGAAAGAAGGAGGAGTTAGTATGACCTGGAAAGGAAAGGAGCTCCACAAAGACAAAATATATCAGGGCACGGGGGCCCTCTATGAGACTGTTTCTCCAACCAAGGATCAGGTATGGATATATCCTAGAACCCCTGCTGGGATGTAGCCCATGGTAGCTCAGTAACCAAGTGGGTTTTCCTAGTAAGGAGAACAGGAACTATTTCTAACATGAACTCAACGACTGGCTCCTTCCCCCCCCCCACACACACACACCCTGAGGGAGGAACAGTCTTGCTAGACCACAGAGGAAGACATGGCAGCCAGTCCTGGAGATATCTGACAAGCTAGGGTCAGATGAAAGGAAGGAGGACCTCCCTTAGTAGTGGACTACTTGGAAAGGGGCAGGGAGGAGATAAGGGAGGGAGGGTGGGATTTGGAGGGAATGAGGGAGGGGGCTATGGCTGGGATACAAAGTAAACAACCTGTGATTAATATAAAAACAAAATAAAAATTAAGAAAAGATGAAGTAGTAGGTAGAAGCATAGTGCAGGAAGTTAAAGTGTGCTGAGTTCCTATGCACCAGTTTACTGGCATGATTAGTTTTGAAAATGTATTCAGCCTGTTTATCCAGGCCACTGTAAAGAAGGAACACAGACATGTCACGTGCAAACAAAAAGCAATTGAATAAGAAGTAAGTGGGCATGTGAGGTAGAAGAAGATAACACCAATGGTGGGCATTTGTGGACTGCTGCGATGCATACAGTAAGAGCGCCTTTCACCTCTCAACCGAAGAGCAACAGTGATTATTGTTTTTCACATATATCCAGCTGCTACTAGAAATTCTGGCTGCGTACCAGTGTTTGGCTACAAAACTAAGACTGCCCAAATTGAATGAACTCAATTTATTGAAAACAAACCTCTAACTTCTGAAGGAATGTTCACCAAAATATGTTTGCCTTTTCAACAATCCTGACCCCAGAGCATAAGGACTGAGCAGCATTCTTTATTCGTGACGCTCAATCTTAAATACACAAAGAGGTTGCTGAATGATATAAAAATATATTTCCATCAGTTTAACACATTTTATGTTCTAACCAATACTTCTTATTTTTTTTCTGATTGCAGAATTGGTACAAAACTATATTCCTTTACAGTTTTTGATAATTTAAAAGCGCTTCTGACCTTTTCAAAGAGAGTAAACATATGGATAATGACGAGGAACTCAGGAGGAGTTTTGAAGTAACCTTTCAAAGATTCCAAATAGTTCATATAAAATGGCTTTCTTCCCTATCGGTTTAGTAACTGAAGAATGAATGAGGCTTTTCCAATAGGCCATTATTTCAGAATCAGTAGTCCCAGACAACCAGCCTCCCTGCGGATGCTCCTGGAGCAGATGGTGCAGGCGACATGGGGCATATTACAGAGATAGTGCTAGAAGCAATTACGGCACCATTGAGTATTAGTGCTCTGAGCTCCATGGTGCACAGAGCTTATACTGTGCAGTGCTGCAGAATTGGAAAAGTCCAGAAAACTAAACTAGCTGAATAGTGTGTGATGGGGGGGTACTTATTATTTCTTTAACAAAAAAAATAATTTTCTGGTTGTTTTTTCACCCGGAACTTTACATAGGACCCCTTCAAACAGGAATTCTAGATTTGCTTTTCAATTTGTCCATGAATTTTGAATTTTTACTCACAGTAAATATCTTTTCTAGTTACAACAAGAAATCTATTGCTAGAAATATCTGGAAAGGAATGCAAATATGTACATACATGCATATTAAAAGTTAGCTTAGCACTTTGTCCAAAATCTGTATAATCCCATGGCAGACCAAATATCATCATGGAGAAGGAATGTGGACACAGGGTCCCATCCCTACCTGAGAAGCTGCCTGCAGTTGATAGGTACAGGAAGAGAGGGTTTTCTGTCAGCGTGTAAGCAGCTCATGATAAATGGAAACACGCTAGTGCATGGCCATACACCCAAAAGCACATGAGTAGCACAACCTGGAGCTCATGAGTTTAAAAATAAAAAAAGGATGCAATGTTTTGTGTGCAGGGAGGGGAGAAGGTGGATCTTGGGGAGTTGGGAAATGGGGGTTCGTATGTTCAAGAGAAATTTTGTAAAAGTCTTAAAGAACTTATATATTCCTATTGCTAAATGCCACACACTGAGTAGTGCTTATATTCTTTTTTTGAGATGATAAAATGCAACAGCAAGAAGAGGCAGAGGAAGATGCATGGGCCATGTAGCAGGCAGAGGGGGAACATCTGGTATGTTGAAGTCAGAGGCAAGAAGTCTCAGTGCCAAATACTGATCAGAGGGACACGCATGATTTCAAAATTCAAAGCAAAGGCTGGCTTTGACTTGCCAGAGGAGAAAGTCTCAAAGTTTGGAAGCCTCCTTTTGGCTTATCATTTTTGATAGTAAAGAAATAAGAAAATGAGTGTGATTTTAGTTTCTCTTTAAATCTCCAATATTTTCCAGATAACTCAAACTTTCTTAAAACATATATGCTTAAATCACATAAAATTAGGTCTATGTATTTACTCTTTTTCAAAAACTGCAAAGAGAAAACTAATAAAAAACTAATAATAAAACTCAATATGAGGCGGCATGCTTGTGTATATCAGTACTTTTTCTACATGGGAGGTAGAGGTGTAAGGATAAGCAGCTCAAGATCATCTTTGGTGCTTAGTGAGAGGGAGGCCATTCTGAGACACTTGCTCCAAAAGAAAGAAAAAAGAAAGAAAGAAAGAAAGAAAGAAAGAAAGAAAGAAAGAAAGAAAGAAAGAAAGAAAGAAAGAAATGTTGTACACATTTACACACACATGCATGAAAACACACACAGTAAGCTAAATTTTGCTTGAAAGCATTGGCTCTTTTAAAATAATCTTTAAAAGGATAGTTGCAAAATGTCACCATCAAAATCAAAGTAAAATATTGCTGGGATTAGGCATTATGTTTCTTTTAATACTCAGAAATCATACTTGATTTTTCCTAAATTATTTGTTTTATAGAACTTGTCATACTATACAAAGTTTAATATTAAACAAGAGTTTTGTGGCAGGTGTAATGGCATACATATTTAATCTCAGCACTCAGAAGGCAGAGGCAGATGGATCTCTATGAGTTCTGGGCCAGCCTGGACTACATAGTGAGTTTCAGGCCAACCTACCAGGTCTGCAAAGTGAGACCTTGTCTCACAAAACAAACATAAAAATCATGTTTTATCACTTAAAATTTTTATTTGGTTATTTTTGTATCACAGAGAGATTCCAGAAAAACATCACTTTGAATCTTGCTGAATATCTACAAGAAATGTTTCTAAAAATAAGTGCAATGGAGAAAATATATAATGGCTATGTAATATTTTACTATGACAAACAGGAAGGAAAAACTTGAAGGGAAAAAGATAAAGTATGATAAACTACCATCCTCTGTGTTCTCTTCTTAGAAGGTTTGTGGATAACTAAAGACTTAGCTGAAACAGCAAAACATTTCCTTTATCTGCACAGCTTTCTCCGTCTACACATTCCACACAGTGTTCCATATTGTGACTGGTAAAGCTACAAGGAGAGACATTGCTCCACTGATTTCTTAAAGCCTCTCTTCTCTTCCTTCCCTGACCCCTGCCCTGACATCTTCCTCTCCTTCTCCCTCTCCTTCTCCCTCTCCTTCTCCCTCTCCTTCTCCCTCTCCTTCTCCCTCTCCCTTCCTTCCTCTCTTTTTCAGGATTACAGAGTAAACATATTTCTTCGTCAGAAATGGAATGACCCTCGTCTTGCATACAGTGAATATCCTGATGATTCCTTAGACCTGGACCCATCCATGTTGGACTCCATTTGGAAACCTGACTTGTTCTTTGCTAATGAGAAGGGAGCTAACTTCCACGAAGTCACTACAGATAACAAGCTGCTGAGAATTTTCAAAAATGGAAATGTCCTTTACTCAATAAGGTAAGCACAGTCTTAAATTGCCAGTTTTAGTAAAGCAAGGTACTGTAGGTTTGGTTTCGGTTTGTTTTCTTTACATCTATTGATAAAGTTTTGAAATTTTGGGGCAACTTATCATTGTTTTTTTTAAGTTACTCTAATATATGACATTCCAAAACTATCTAATCAATAACCACAGTCCTAAGTACCTAAGCCAGGGACTATATGAATTCCCAAAACTAATTTAACAAGTTGGTGATGATTATTGAAATATGTACATTAGCAGGATTCACGAAGGCAACTTAAAGGCATCTGGGTTATACATCAATGAACTGGAACTCATTCATCCTGGTAGATACCTATATATAAAATAGTACAGGTTCAGTAAGTAGGAAAATCAGCTATTTACAAAAATATACTGAAACAGCTTCACATATTAAATGTCTTCCAAAATATATAAATGAATTGTTTTATTTTAAGTATTCTGCAGTTATTTTCTTAGCTATGATAAAATCTCAAGGACAGCACTCATGCAATATTTTTCATAAGAGAAATATACCATGTTGAAATTTACATGGAATTGCTGAAATATTTGTATCAACAGTAAAATATCTTTAAATGTAAATAAAACTAAACTTCATATTTAAGTTTTAGGCATTAAAATTAGCTCTCTTTCTGTCTTAGTTTGTTCTTGTTTTTGCTTATTCTTCTTTCATAAAAAATAGCAGTATTTGATTTTCATTTTATCTTTCCACTATCAAAACGGTTTCACTTTTACCATATAGTAAAATAAGAAGAAAAAATAAATTCTTAATCTTAGTGGCAAGGTTATTTTAAACACTTTTTTTTTGCCAAGGGATTTTCCAAAAGTATGTTGTTCTGTATTTACTTCTCATCTCTTCATTCTATTGCACTCTGGCAGTTTTTCATATTTCTCTCTTCCATGTGCCTGTACTTTCTTTTAATACTTTTTTTTGCATCCTAAAAGTTTCTATGATTAACTGGCTTTGTTTTTCAGCTTTCTGAACAA
>REGO01001149.1:22690-50872 GCA_010120015.1 Rhombomys opimus
GCACCTAAAGAAGATAATCAAGAAAGTGGACATGGGTGAAGATGATCAATCCTCATTTAGAAAGACAAATGGCATTGAAAGTATGACAGAAGTCTACGGCAAAATGCATCTAAAAGACTCTACCTAGCAGTGTTTCAAAACAGACACTAAGACTCATAAACAAACCCTCGGCAGAGTGCAGGGAATCATATGAAAGAAGGGGAGTTAGTATGATATGGAAAGGATAGGAGCTTTACAAGTACCAAATATATCCGGGCACAGGGTCTTTTCTGAGACTGACACTCAACCAAGGACCATCTATGGATATAACATAGAACTTCTGCTTGGACATGGCCCGTTTTAGCACAGTAATCAAGTAGTTTTCCAAAGTAAGGGGAACAAGGACTATTTCTAACAGGATCTCAAGGGCAGGCTCTTTGACCTCCCTCCTCCCCCCAGGAGAGAAGCAGTCTTGTTAGGCCACAGAGGAGGACTTTTCAGCCAGCCTTGAAGATACCTGATAAAACAGGATCAAATGAAAGGGGAAGAGGTCCTCCCCTTGGAAAGGGGCAGGGAGGAGACCAGGGAGGGAGTTGGGGAGAGGAGGGAATGAGGGAGCGGGATACAGCTGGGACACAGAGTTAACAAATTGTAACTAAAATGAAAAATAAAAATAAAAAAAATGCTGAAAAAAAAAAAGAATTCTACTTAGAAGGGGTGAGACTTCCTGTGGATGCATGGGGAACTTATTTCAGATATATCAGGGTCCAGCATTGAGAAGACAGAGACAGGTAGATTCTTAGGGTTGTGGAACACACAAACATACAGACAGAGACAGAAAGACACAGACAGAAAGACAGAGAGAGGAGAGACAGGCAGAGAGAATGAGAAAGACACAGAGAGGCATGCACCAAAATTTAAAATAAAAAGATACTTGTTATATTATTATTCTAAATATATATCACATTATCCTTGCTCTTTTGGCATTGTGCACAGTAAATGAAACATCTAAGAAAAGAAACAAAATTTCATACATGATTGGAGCAGCTTACTATACACTAGTATTTTTATCATCAAACAGCAATCTCTATGCTTCAATTTATTTTTCATAAACATATTCTTTTGTTTATTCATGTGACTAACAAAATTCTAAAATTCTAAAGACTTATCTACTTTGTAAGTTCTGTTTATCGTAAAACCTACTTTGAACCCTAGATAGACTCTTGATAATCTTTATTAAGGCTTCTTGTTATGCTGAAACATAACTTTTATTATAAAAATGTCAGGAGGCCGTGTAACAAATTGTGAATATTTTAGTGTAATTATCATTTCATGTTCCTCAACTTGGAAAATTTTAATTTCTGAAACATCTAACATCAATGAGTTCTAATATTTCTTAGCACAGTGGAATGACTGTAGTTCAAAGTAACAGATAATATTTATTAAATAGTAACTGATAAAGCTTGGAGACCTGCAACAAAGAGCTGATTAGAAGATAGATACTGATAAAGATAAGTGTTGGCCACCCAAATTTCCTCAAAACACAGAGTAAAGAGATTTAAGTAGCTCACTATACTTCATAAATATGTACAGTTATTAAATGACATTTATTTTAGGTTTAAAGAGATGAAAATATTAACTACTTTGATTTAATTATTACATGATACAGACATGCATTAAATTATCACATTGACACTATTAAGTTATAGAATTAATGGCATACTTAGAGGAATTGCCCCAGGTCACAGAAATAATTAATGAAAGAGTTTAGAACTGAAACATTGCAATCTGGTTTCAGAGTTTCAGTCTCTTGCTTTGGAAATGTCATTAATTACCTAAGATGGCTATATAACGTTTTCAATTGCTGAGTGTGACACTTTCTGCTCAGTGAACATTACTTAATGTCTGTTTTCGCAGCGAAGTTCTCCATCTGCTTTCTGACATTTCCAATTCAAAATCTCTTTAATGTCCATCCATATTATTTCTATAAATTTTACTAGAACCTTAGAAGGCATGTGATTGGCATACTACAGACTCCCAATAATATTCCTTCCTGAAAGGAGGCAGGAAGAAATAAGATAAAGAAGAAAGCTGTCCAGATTCCCTTTGCCTGATGTTGCTGCTGGGATGGTTAATTTCCAAAGTATTTCAAATACATATGGGGAAATATGATAGCGGGAAATGGAATTCCTCAAGATGAAAGAACAGTGTAGATTTATCTGTGTTTTTATGTGTCCCACTTTATTTTGTTGAAATTTGTTAATTGACCAAATCATACAATACTATGATTCTCCTACTAGTAATACATTTTTGACATCGATGACCTTGAAATGTTTGCAATACTTTTAAAGTTCCATCTTGTCTAAAAAAAATCCCATATAATTAACACATGAAATTTACACACACATAAATATTCATAATATATTCATGTATATTAGTTCAGTGTTTGTACAGACAGATATCATGATTTAAATAGCATCAAAATAATTGTATAGTAAGCACTTCATCTTTTCAAGATCTAAATTTGAAGCATACAACTCTCTCTGGATTACAACTCAATTAAGTATTCATTTTACTTGTACTCCTATTAACCAGTCTATTTTTCCTGTCAAGTTATTAACTTTTCTTTCAGTACAACTTCGAGCTAGAAAAAAAAAATAGTTTTATCTATTGCCTTTAGTGGATAATTTATATTCTTGTGATTTGTTAAATTTGCATATCATGTTTATAGCTACACTCACAAACTAAAGAAAGGAAAAAATGATTGCTTAAGATTTTTAAAAGTTTGTGAAAACTTTACATTAAGAGATTTACTTAAATATTAACATTTAATTTACAGTGTTTTTCTGCCATGTTCCTCCAGCACTATGCTCACATTAAAGTGTTAATATTCAAGGTCTCTGACCTCATGTTCAAGATCTTTTTTATTATTATTACTTTCTTTTACTTGAAAATTGATATTTTCATAAAATGCATCTTGATTACTGTTTTTCCTGACTATGCTTTTCTAGTTCCTTCCTTTCATCCCCCTTTCTGTCTTTTATTAGAAAACAAGCAGCCATTTGAAGAACAGTCATGAAATAAAATGAAAATTAAACAAAAGCAATAATATCAGAAAAGTACATAAACAAATATAAAAAGAAATAAAAGCTCAAGAAAAGCTACAAGAAACAGATATAAATGCAGAAACCAACTCGTTTGCACACTCATCCAATAAAATCACAAATCTAGCCCCTACAACACATATGCAAAGGATCAGTGTGGGTCTCCTCTTTTCTATGAGAGCGTGAGGAGCCCAGGTGGCACACAGGGATTGGAAGGTTATGAGCATCGTGGAATAGCCTCTGGGAACCACAAGAGGGTGAACAAACACTTGATAGTCTTTGGTGAGTGAGGGGGAAGCTCACAAGACAGGTGTACATTATTGGTTTGAACTAAGGATTCCAAAGATGTTTAACTTGCCTTTGGCAGCAAGCTCCTATCATATGAACTGGAGCACAGTATCTAATTTTCCTACAGGTGCAGAGAAGAGAGAGCTATCAGGGAACTGTGATAAATGCCATATATCAGGTAATGCTTAGTGGCATTTATGCCTAAAGACACTCTCCAGATGAGGTCAAGGAGAGAGTAGAAGGCCCTGTGAGGAGAGAAATTATTCCATCTATCACCAAACTCAGAAAGGCTGTCTCTACTGGGAAGACTGCTACCTCAAGCAGCAAAGGACTCCAACAGATCAGTGTGTTGGGGTGGGGGGGGGAGGGTATTGAAAATGAAATAAAGAGATAAGAGATAATTAAAAAAAAAAGAAAAGAACAAAACATTATGAAACAAAGAAACAAACAAAAAAATCTCAAAAGAAGCCACTGAGTTTGTTTCCTTATTGCCATGTATGGCTGGGCATGAAACCTACCCTTAAAAAAAGTGAACTTTGTTTGGTTGAGCACCTTTCAGATATTTATGCCCAGGAGTATTATAGCTGGGTCTTGAGGTAGGACTATTTCTAGTTTTCTGAGAAAGCACAAGATTAATTTTCAAAGTGGCTGTACAAATTTACATTCCAACCATCAATGGAGGAGCGTTCCTCATTCTCCACATTATCTCCAGCATGTGTTGTCACTTGAGTTTTTTATCTTAGCTATTCTGATGGGTGTGAGATGGAATCTCAGAGTCATTTTGATTTGCATTTCCCTGATGACTAAGGACTTTGAAGATTTGGTTCAACTATTTTCACAGCAGCTTTACTCATAATAGCCAGAATATGGAAACAACCTACATGTCCCTCAACCTATGAATGGATACAGAAATTGTGGTATATTTACACAATGGAATAAAACTAAGCTATTAAAAATGAGGAAATCTTGAAATCTGTTAGCAAGTGGACAGAATTAGAAAAGTTCATCCTGATTGAGGTATCCCAGAAGTAGAAAGACACATATGGTATATATTCACTTATGAGTGGAGATTAGCCAAATAAATACAGGATACTAAAATCTACAGACCTAAAGAAGCTAAACAACAAGGAGGACCCTAGGAAAGATGCTTAATTCTCATTCATAAGGGAAAACAGGATAGATACTGGAAGTGATAGAAAAGATGGAACAGGACTGGAGCCTACCACAGATGTCCTCTAGAAGACACCACCCAGCAGGGGATTAAAGCAGATTCAGAGACTCACAGCCAAACTTTGGTTAGAGAGTCTATGGGAAAAGGGAAATATAAAAAACTTGGAGGGGACAGGAGCCACACAAGGAGAAAAACAAAGAAAAAAAGAAAAAAAAATCAATGCAGAGGCTCATACTCAAACTTTCAGCAGAGTTCAGGGAATCTTAGGAAAGAAAAGGGAGATAATAAGACCTGGAGAGGACAGGTGCTCCACAAGGAGAGCAACAAAACCAAAAATTCTGGGCACAGGGGTCTTTTCTGAGACTGATACTCCAACCAAGAACCATTCATGGATAAAACCTAAAACCCCTGCTCAGCTGATACTGAGCCCATGGCAACTCAGTATCCAAGTGGGTTCCCTATTAAGGGGACCAGGGGCTGTCTCTGACATGAACTCAGTAACTGGTCTTTATCACCTCCCCCTGAGGGGGGCAGCCTTGCCAGGCCACAGAGGAGGACAATGCAGCCAGTCCTGATGAGACCTAATAATCTAGAGTCAGATGGAAGGGGAGGAGGACCTCCCTTATCAGTGGACCTGGAGAGGTGCATGGGAGGAGATGAGGGAGGGAGGGTAGGATTGGGAGGGAATGAGGGAGGGGACTACAGCTGGCATACAAACTGAATAAACAGTAATTAATATAAAAATAACAATTTAAGTATAGAAAAGAGTTGTCTTCAGATATGGGGGCTTGCTGTCAGTTTGTGAAGACCAAACATAACCTTGGCAACAGCCTGGGTTTTATGGAGATTCTCATGAGACCCTATGGTCAACAACTCAACTCAATAAATCCATTCCAGGTAGTGAAAGCTTTATTTGGTGTCAAGAGTTGCCTAGGTGGGGCTCTGTCTTCCCCATTATTTGGTGATTTTTATTTAAGGCACCTTCATATGTGCGTTCATTTTAGGAATTTTGTACCGTATAAAATTTCCATGCTATCACTAAAATGGCCTTTAATTTTTTTCTGTCTGTTCCCACATTCTACCCTGATTTCTCTCTTACCTTCCTGTTTTTTCTCTTATTCCAGTCCTCCCTTATCCATCCATAACTATCTATTGTATTGTCCTTTCCTATGTAGATCATCTGTCTTCCTAGTCCCTTACTCTCTACCTAACTGCTATGGTTCTTCATGTGGTTTAAAAACACTGCTTTATGACATCAAAAGCTCAGTTTGGAAGAGGAGAAAAACTCTTAAATAAATTTCTCTGATTTTCTAATATTTAGAGCTTGAGGACTTGCCTCTTAGAAAAGTGAATAATGTCTAATTAGAAGTTTATTCTCTTAAAAAGGATAATGAGAAACTAAAATCTCAAATATATTGAATTATTGCTTAACATCACATTAAATTATTCAATATTTTATAAATTTGAATAAATACACATTTTTAATCTCATTAGATGGAATTTATAAATGGTTACATTACAATTCTTTGTTTTTAAGGTTTCTAGTTGCTATATTCATTGTAAAATGATGTAATGGGTAATTATATCTTCAAACTATTACATCTTTCTAAAAAACGATGTAGTTAATATTTTTATTAACATTTTATTGATTTTTAAAATAAATTTTGCATTATACACACCAATCCCACTCATCACTCAATCCCTCTCTATCTATACTTGCACCCAACAAAAGAAAACACAATTCTCATCATGAAAGCTCTGGTGTGTCATGGTGCGTCACACATACCCTTCCACCCAAACAGCTTCGCTTGAAGATGTTCATTGCAGCAAGTATTTGGTCTGCTTTGAGGCCCCTGTCTCACTGCCTGCTGCAGGTGGAAGAGCTGGCTCCACCTCTCATCAGCTACAGCACACAGAAGAGCTGCCCCTGAATCTCACTTGGGCAGCACAGAAGATCTCACCCTGTCGAGGGAGGCATCAAGGGCATAAGCATGGGAGAGTTGGCCCTGTTCCTCCCATGGGCAGTATTGAAGAGCTGGACCTGAGAGGATGCGAGCAGATAAACATTCCCTACTCATTGCCTGCTATGGGGAACAGGGACTGTCTCTAACATGAACTCCAGTGGCTGGCTATTTGACCTCCCCTACCCCCATCCCCGAGGGAGGAGCAGCCTTGCTAGGTTACAGAGGAGGACATTGCAGCCAGTCCTGATGAGATAGGGTCCTGATAAACTAAGGTCAGATGAAAGGGGAGGAAGACCTCTCTATCAGTGGATTTAGAGAGAGGCAGGGTGGAGATGAGGGAAGGCTGGTGGGATTGGGAGGGAATGAGGGAGGAGGCTACAGGTGGGATACAAAGTAAGTAACCTGTAATTAATATAAAAAATAAAAACTAAAAAAACTGGATATTTACTGTGTTAGTCATTTGTCATGTGGGCTTTATTCTTATATTTTGAAGTTTGTTGAAATAGAGTTTCTTTTTCTTTTGTCTTAGGATATAAATTTTTTATCTGAATGCTCAAGGTTTTATTAATAGAAAACTTTCTAAATGATCCTCTGAATCTTTCTCCTCTCTCACCCTAGCATAAGTATTTTCTATGGGTATCCTCCTATGTGCTAGGCTGTCTATAACTCATCCTGAAAAATTCCAGCTCTCTGACCAACCTGAATATCTATCTAACTTACTCAAGCAAAACCTGTTTTTCTGGTCAACACTGGAATACTGTTCATTCAAAACTTATTTTTCTGTGATTCTGTTTCAGAACTAGCCTCCGGGAGAAGCTGGCATAAATATGGCAGTCACCTCATACTTTCCTCCTAGAACTAGCACAGCCCCGTGTTGTTCATTGTGCAATCGATGCTTCTTTATCTAGCTTTGTAGCTGTAAACAGAAAGACTGCAATTCCAGTAGCAGATGCTCTGTCATGGCAAGGAACTAGAAGTCTCTATTTGAATTTTAATTTCCCAAGGGATTGTGTTTAATAATCATTCCTTTTCACCAGTGATCAAAGCATCAATTTCAGCCGAAAATCTGTCTGAGGAACACGCATTTGCATATCTCTAGCTATTCATCTGAATTCTAGAACCAACTAGAAAAGCTTGAGTCTTCCTTTGAGTTGTTCTCTCTTAGAAAAAATGCTCTATGATTCCTGAAACACCGCTGTCTTTCATCCCTGCCTTATTAACAAATGTCAATGCTTTACAAGGCACTTCTTTTCATGTCCTAACATACAATGATACAAGAAAATCAATCTCTAGGTTGGTACTTAAGATACAGTTATAAGACAAGGTATTAAAAAAAACCAAAAATACTCAAACACCAATGTAGATGATGGTACAAACTTATGATGATTGTATTGCCATGTTCTTGTTTTTCATTTCTTAATTTTTTTAATTTTTGATAACACAATAATTTTATATCCTCCACTCTCAGCATTCTGTAGTTGCTTGTGCGTCTTTATGTAGGGTTGAGGCCGCGTAAGCTTTCCCATCAATACTAGCATGTGTACTCATGCTGTCCTTGTTCACTTAGGTTTAGGCAGTCAAGTCGGTGAGACTTTATAGGTGTAGTTCCTCACAATTCGAGGATACAGAATCTCAGAGCAAACTCCCTAATCCTCTGACTCTTACAATCTTTATGTCCCTGCTTCCACAAAAATACCTGCACTTTATATACAGGAATAGTGGTGAAGATGTATCATGTGAGAATAAGCTCTACGACTCTTCATTTCAATTGGTTCTAGGACTTTTGTTTGTTTGTTTGTTAGGTTGGTTGTTTTTTGTTTGTTTGGTCTTGGTTTTGGTTTTGGTTTTGGTTTTGCAATGGTCTCTGCATATTGCAATAAGAATTTTCCTTGATGCAAGATGAGAGCTACATGTAGCTGTGGCTAGTATGGCAAATATTGAGAATATAGTTCCGGATTATTCTGATTTAGTCAAGGGGTGATTTGGTAATTGTTGGTTTTCCTCCAATATCTATTACTTCACTAGTGAACCATCAGTCTTACAGAAAACAAGTAGTGAAGTAAGTTCAAATCCAGTAATACAAGTTTATGAATGAATGCCATGTGTTAGAGAGAAAATAAAATTTGAAGTTCATTGTAAAGTGAATGAATATAAATCCTCATTTTTTTGGTAATGGACGATTTAAACTATGCATAAAATAGGCAAATCATGATTTAATAATTGTAAGAAAATAGAACTTCAAAGTGATTATCACTTATTGTAAATTATTGATTATTGAATTTAAGTCAGTTTTGCATTTCCTCGTAGAATTATATCAACAATTTAAGAAGAGTAAGGATACTTATTTTTTCAGTAATGTTAATATTTCTCATGATATATTTATTTTATGATTAATTTCTATGCTCAGTTAAGCTGAGAATATCAATGTTGAAATAATTATTGCGAAGAGAAACTCAATTTTTCTTGATACTTTCACTAAAAATGAAATAGCTCATCGGCAATTCCAATGCAGTTAGGATATCTCACCCTCATCCCCCCCCCCACCCTATTTACTTGGTATGAAAAATTGAGGCTGTTAGATGCTATTTATAAGCCACAACTCATGTCTGAGCATAAAGCCCTCAGGGTATTATCATTATATACTTGTCATTCATGTTGGCATTGTGCGTCACCCAGTGACTCGCCGTTTCCCGGGTGCCTACCAGTTCCCTTAATGTACCAGGCAGAAAAATGAAAATATGTGACATTTTCTTTTCCTAAAAGTTTACAATTTATGTGAACAAAGCAATTTGTAAGTGCACACTTGAACTTCGTAGGCTATGTTAATGCAGAGACACAAACGAATCTCACTGAGAAGATATTTATATGAAAAATCTGATAACGTTTTAGAAATCCAAAGTTATAAACAACTGTTATTGTTTCAAAATTTATAATTTTCTTAGTAACGTTGTTTGAATTCAGAAAAAGGTGTGGCAGACAATTTTCCTCATTAAATTACTTCTACTATAAGTATATGGTATGAAAAATTCTGAAGTTCTGTCCAGATAAACATTTAGTTAATTTTTTATCTTACCTTTTATTTTATATTACTATAAAATGCATGTATTTTGCTTTTATTGCTAGAAATGTTTTTGTTCAACTAGAATATTCAGATATCTTATAAATTTTTAATTTAGTCCATATTTTTAAAAAAAACATATTTCAATTTTTATTTGAACAAAATGGTTACAATGCATTTTCATAATATTCTTTAAAACTTCTCCTTGCCTTTCTACCAACACAGCTTCCTATAATTTTGGCAATATGTCCATTAATTATTTACTTGACTTATAAATTCATAATTTAGACAAAGGAGATCTTAATTTTGGTTTTAAACCAGGCCACAGAAGATGACAATGCAGCCATTCCTGATGTGATCTGATAGACTAAGATCATAAGGAAGGAGAACCTCCCCTATCAGTGGACTTGGGGAGCAAAGAAGGGAGAGGGAGGGTGGGACCGGCAGGGGAGGAGAGAGGGGCTATGGGGGGATACAAAGTGAATAAACTGTAATTAAAAAAATAGAAATGACTTTCAAGTAAACAAACAAACAAAAACAGATGAATTACTTCAAGATCCATTTTTATATCTACTTAAATACCTTGGATTATTAATGGCAAAAGTTCAAATAGACAGTAGTATTAGATTTAAACAATCGCATTAAATTACATATTATTTTATAATATTTTCTCATACAATAGCATTGACAGAATATAAAACTTTTGTGGTTGGCATTATAAATTAAATTATTAACCGTATTGTAAGTTGAAAATATTAACCAAGAGTCCTTTTAAGGTTCAAATTAGAATACTTATTTAAAAATGATTTTAGGTCTTTTTAATCTATATTTATAAAATGTTGATAGTATATCAGTGACATTCCTAAGCATGTCAGTCCCCTCCCCTCTTAGGTTTGTTCTTTCATCATAGAACATTTTTTTTATCTAGATGATATTTTTATGACTTAATCTTAAAATATTCTTGCTCATTTTCAGTTTCAGTTCAAAATATAAGTTCAGCATATTTGTAACATTCCAAAATACACATAACATTTAGATATTATTAAATATGTAATTATCAGCCTACCAACTACCCAACACGATAACCTACATATATCCAATGCAGAACCCACCACTTTTTTAAATTACAGAGATAACCCCATTATAACATTTGTTATTAATATTTCCTTACATCCATATAGATTTAATACATGGCATTAAATCTAACAGATTTTATTACAGAAATATGCACTGCTGTTTTTCATTGTTATGAAGTTTTATCAAAAATGCATTATGTTATGCCAAATAATAACCTCCTAAATGATGTCATGTTGTAATTCTTGATATTTATGAATATGTCACACTCGAAATCAAGGGAAATTAAAGAGTAGGCAGTATAAACTTGATAATCAGCTGAGCTAGAGTATGTGTGTGAATCTATTGCCATCATGCAATGCTTTAAAGGAGGACAAGTTAGTGAGAAGCAGAGAAAATGTAACAACAAAGCAGATGTTAAAGAGATGTGATTTCTGACATTTAAGGAATCAGGAGGCCTGGATTAGTCATCAACAGTAGAACTGAAGGAGATGAAACACAAGCGTTTGTTTGTGCTGATATATCAAAGAACACACCCCACAGGGTAGCTTGCTGCCTCATGACTCTTAGACTAGACATTGATCTTGCACCATTGTAAAATAATGTATCTTTTTTTTTTTTTCCAAAGCAGTTCGGCTTTTTTTCTCTATGCCCTGCAATAAAGTGTGTTGTGTCTTCAGCAGTAAGGTCTTACCATCTAGTTAATGTGGGCAGCCTAGAGCAATGGCAATCGCCTGTATTGTTTGGGGCCCCTCCGGAGCCTTCCTGTCTCATACGGAGGTATCACCTTGCTAGAAGTTTACATTTTCTAGCCTATGTGTTCTAGGGGAAGCATTGTCAATACATGCAGAATATCCATGTTTAAACTTTTTTAAAAGTTGGTTCTTAATTAGCGTAGGAAGTACTAAGTGAAGCACTGACTTTCCATAATTGTTTTCATATATCTTTAGTTTTGGTTAACCCATTCTACCACTACCTCTCTTCTATCCTTCTAATTTATTCCTTGCTTAAACTTTTTTTTTCAAAACTATACTAATTCATTCTCTGTAAAATATTATATAATACATGTGATAACAGGCAAATTAGATGCTTAATCCATTAAGACTATATGGTTTTAATAAGATTGTTTCCAGTAAATGCATGATTCAGATATGTTTCATTGAAACAGATATGTTTCAATATATTCTGAAGTGATTTAAGGAAAAAAAATCATATTTCACATAGTAATGCCTAAAATAAATAAATAGGTTCTTGCCCTACCCTAGTAATTTTATCTATATTATAGTGTAAATTTTTAAAACTTTATCTTCACTGGTTGAGCATTTTAATATAATGTGAAGAAGTTCTATGTTTTTATGTGCTTGTGAACTTCTGCCTAATAAATATATATCATATCAAAAATTTCCTACAATGTAGTGAGGAACCAATGATACGCACTAACACGTCCATCATAACAAGCCCCATGCCTATGTTGGTCAAGTTCTGTACTGTGTAGTCTGACCTTGTATCAACAGAACTGTGCCTGTTCTGTTGCCTACTTAGACAGCACTGTATCTTCATATGTTTTTGCAAAACAAACTTTCTGTAATATAGAATTTTTCAGTGAATTAATATATTTTTATTTAAGCATCATATCTTGATAAGATTGCTTTTAATCTCTATTAAATGAATGGAAAACATTTTTATTCTAGGACTTCAGTGTATGGATGTAGTATATATCTTCATAGATTTTGATACTACTTAGAAATTTCAGTTTCTGAAATCTTATCTGATCTCGGAAACTAAACAGGGTTGGGCCTAGTTAGTACTTAGATGGAAGAGGGATTATTGTTTTCTGCTCCCAATTTGAACAACTTTCAGGACTCACACAATCATATGGCATGCATTTGGACTGTAACTTAAGCACAAAAGGTTTCTGAAATTTTCCACATCATAAAATGTATTCACGCTCCCGGTAACTAAAATAGTCATGTGCTTTGTGTATTTCAGTTGTAATCAGTACATGACATATCTAAAGATTGTAGATATTTCTAAAAGTAATTAGTGATCAAATTTTAAGAAAGACATAGAAAAAAATCAATCACAATGGAAATATTTCTCACCAATTTTATTGCATTCAATACCAAGGACAAATTAAAATTGATTTAAATATAAATTAACAAAATGTTTTTGTTACATAGTCACTTCAATTGCTGTTCTCAAATTTCAATTTATTGTTAAAGGAATGATCTAGTCAAACTCATAGGAGTTATTCCAGAGCTCTGTTCTTGAATATATAGATCTGACAAGTTGTAGAAGAAATCAGATATGTCTGTATTGATGCTGCTTAGGGATGGAACTATAAAACCTAAGAGTTAAATTTATCAATGAATATTTACAAATAGTAGTCATTAAATACTTATATATGTGTATTTTATTCATTGAAAAGTGAGTTTCTCTCTTCTATAGCCCTTTAATGTCTAAAGTGGTGAAGAAGCATCTCAAAAACATGATTTGACTTTACCAGGAGAAATTGAAAAGACTAATGTAAGAGTGTGAAGAGAGTCATCTCCCTTTGAAAGAATGTAAACTGCAGACTTCACTTGAAGGAAATTTTTGCCAGACCTGTAAGAGATAAAATGGATTTTGAATGGACCTTGTCAGATGCGCCTAGATGAACTTCCTGGAGAGCAGGAGTTTTTAAAAGTACAAAGACGTTAACAAAGAATAAAAACTGCAATTACTGAAGACAATTCAATAAAACACTCCAATCATTGCTTTATTTACTTATTTCCTTTTTCTATCACTACGTTTTTGTTTTTAGAAAAGCCCAAATGTGATGTTTGTCAACAGTATAGTTGTTTTTCTATAACAAAACAATATGTAGGTAAAATAGATGATTAATAATATAAGCGACAGATTAATAATAGACAAATGTTATAGTAAAAGTACATCTTTTGTGCCTTTCTTTCCAGGTGTGTAAGACAGTGTATAAGAGCAATGCATACTAAGTTACTATTTTTCAATAGCTGCCTTTCTTGTGTTGAAAGTTATGCTACGCCAAAGCAAAGAATTAAAAGTACTCTTTCTCTTAGTTTATAGCAAGAGCAACCAAAATCTGAATTCTTTCATTTTCTTTTATCGTCATATATTTCTTCTGTTTTCTGGAGTTGTGTCTTGTTCGCTATCTGCTCTTTTGTGTGTGTTTAATGGCTACCTACCCATGTTTTCTGTCACTAGCAAAGAACTTTGCTCTATATTCACTGAACAGCACAAACTACATGAAATGTGAAAGAAATGAGAAACTAATTTTATAAAGAAAAATTTTTAAAGAATTTTACATGAGAATTGGATTTATAGAGCACAATTGACCTAAAACAGCACATAAAACCTCAAACAGATGTCATCAATCTATATCTTCATGCTGCTTCCAACATTAACGGTGGATTATTATCTTCTTTAAGATTGATTCCAACCTATCAACTGTTTTCAGCAAATAAAACACACAAACACACACTCTCTCTCTCTCTCTCTCTCTCTCTCTCTCCCTCTCTCTCTCTCTCTCTCTCTCTCTCTCTCTCTCTCTCACATACACACACACACACACACAGACACACACGCACACACATAAATACCACCACCATCACCACCACTAACTCCACCACACATTATTTTGTATTCTATGGTAGGTCATAAAACATATAATTTAAAATTGAATTATGTCATACGTTCAATGCACATCCCATCTGTTTTTCTAAATGAGGATTGATCATCTTACCCCATGTCCACTCTCTTGATTGTCTTTTTTTAGGTGTATAGATTTCATTATGTTTATCATATCTTATAGGTCTATATAAGTGAGTATATACCCTGTTTGTCTTTCTCCTTCTGGGATATTTCACTCAGAATGATGAGCACATCTGAAAGACTCTAACTAGCAGTGTTTTCAAAGCAAAGACTCATGACCAAACCTTTGGCAGAGTACAGGGAATCATAGGAAAGAAGGGGAGTTAGGCTGATGGGGAAAGGATAGGAGCTCCACAAGGACCAACTATATCTGGGTACAGGGTCTTTTCTGAGACTGACATTCAACCAAGGACCATGTATGGATATAACCTAGAACCTCTGCTCAGAGGTAGCATGTGGTAGCTCAGTAACCAATTGGTTTCCCAAAGTGAGGGGAACAAGGACTATTTCTAACTCAATGACTGGCTCTTTGGCCTCCCCACCCCCCAAGGGAGGAGCAGTCCTGTTAGGCCACAGAGGAGGGCTTTGCAGCCAGTCCTGAACATACCTGATAAAACAGGATCAGATGAATGGGGAGGAGGTCCCCCCCATCAGTGGACTTGGAAAGGGGCACAGTGGTGATGAGGGAGGGAGGGAGGGACTGGGAGGGAATGAGGGTTCGGGGCACGGCTGGGATACAGAATTAATAAAATGTAACTGATAAAATAAAATTGAATTATGTATTCATTTCTGCTTGTAAACATAGATTACAAAGGAAATCTAAAATGTAGTAGGGTTGGTTAATTTAAACAGGCTGAATACATAGTAAAAACACAGACTGACTACATACGTGTAAATGATATTAGGACATACTTAAGTTGGTTGCATGATTTGATAAAAGTTCAGTTTCTGCATCTCAGTGGTATTTCCAGAAAGGCTGTTATAAAGATGACAGTGTATTAAAGTCTTCTGGACATTAAAAAGCTGTGCATGTTGCTATTTTACATTTTTAAAAAGATAATTTTATTTCAAAGCAAATTTATTTAGACAATTTAAAAATCTCATGAATATAAAAGTAAAATAGAAAAAAATCAAAGGGCTCAAGGGAGGGAAGAGATGAGTTAAGCGAGTGTAATGTCACAAAGAAGAACATAATTTTTATAACAAACATACACTAATAAAACTTTTATTAAAAATATTTTAAATGTTTTTGTACCAATGCCTAGAATACAGAAATTACAAAATCATAATTGTCCTTTCAGGAGTAAAAATGCTAGTGACAGTATTTATTAATGAGGTTTATTTTCTCTTCACTTGAGGGTAATACTCATTTAAGTGATCACTCAATAGTTCCAAAAGCGTACCCCTTAACACATACCCGGTTCTATTGAAATGATTCCATACATGACAAGTATGCAAGAAGTTTGGGGCTTAAAAACATTAAGTCAATGTAAAACACAAACCTACCTCCTATACTTCAGATTCATTTTCTAATATAGGACTAAGTAAGAACTGTATAAATTTATGCTAGTAATTGCCATGTCAATGATGAAAATTAAATACTACTAAAAAATTCAGAGCTCCTAAATCTCTCAAATTTTATTGGATTACCTGTTTGTTACTAACCTAAAACAGTCTGATATAGTTTTATCTTCTTTAATCTATCTATCTATCTATCTATCTATCTATCTATCTATCTATCTCTATCCTTCAATTCTTAATTTTATGGTTTTATTATTATTATTTATTACAATTTATTCACTTGTATCTTGGCTGTAGGCCTTTCCATCATCTCCTTCCGGTCCAACCCTCCCTTCCTCTTCTCCTACTATGTACTTCCATATTCCACTGAGAAGGGAGGCCCTTCTTCCATACTAACGGACCCTAGCCTATTAGGTCTCATCAGGACTGTCCAGATTCTCTTTCTCTGGGGTCTAGTAAGGCCACCTTACCAGGTGGAGGTGATTAAAGAGCAGGCAACTGAGTTCATGACAGAGACTGCCTCTACTCCCCTTCTGGAGGACCCCCATGGAGACTGAGCTACCCATGGACTACATCTGAGCATGGGGTCTAGGTCCATGCATGGTCCTTGGTTGATTCATCAATCTCTGAAGAACTCCCCCTACCCTGGGTCCAGATATTTTGGCTCTGTTGGTCTTCTTGTGAAGTTCCTGTCCCCTCAAGGTCTTTCTGTCTCCCCCTTCTTCGATAAGATTCCTTGAACTCTGCCAAACGTTTAGCTATGAGTCTCAGCATCTGTTTCAATATCCTGATGCATAGAGTCTTTTAGAGGCCATCTGTGGAAGGCTCCTGTCCTGTTCCTTGTCTTCTCCTACTTCTGATGTTATTCTGCTTGCCATTCTGAATGAGGATTAAGCTCTTCCCTAGAATCCTCCCTGTTGTTTAGCTTCTTTAGAACAATAGATTTTACTACATTTATCCTATATTATATGTCTAATATCCACTTATATGTGAATATATACCATTTGTGTCTTTGTGCTTCTTTACCTCACTCAGAATGATCTTTTCTATTTCCATCCATTTGGCTGCAAATTTCATGATTTCTTTATTTTTAATTGCTGAGTAGTATTCCATTGTGTAAATGTACCAGAGTTTCTGTACCCATTCTTCAGTCATGGGGCATCTAAGTTGTTTCCAGATTCTAGCTATTATGAATAAAGCTGCTATGAACATAGTTGAGCACATGTCCTTGTTGACTGGTGGATAGTTTTATCTTCTTTCTAAGTCTCATTACTGGTGCTGCTTTGTGTTTTTGCTGATAAGCATTGGGACATACAGAAGTACAGGCTCTGTAACATTTTTAATGCATCTCATTACATTTGTATAAACACATATTCATGAGATGTTTGTGCACTTATGCACATATTGCTTTTTCTCTAAAATTAAGTTTTGTCTTAAACCAATGCCCACTAATCCTTAAAAATACAAATGGATAAATTTTTCACAAAGATGAATAATATATATTTAGAGTAAGTGCTAAGTATTTAGAAACAATATGTTTCAATTTTGTCTCATTCTTCTGAAATTCTCATCCTCTGAGTGGTATGTAAATGCTAAGCAGTCCTTCTATCTCTTATTTCAGATGCCATTTTTCTGGGGATGGATGTGCGTTAACTTTGGTTCAGACTGTTAGGATCTGCTGTGAACAAACATATTCATAAATATGTTAAATATATTAAAATTATAGATGCAGAAAACCACAGTTTTGATTATTCTAAATGTCAGAGTTTTTAATAGATTCAGGAAATAATTACAAAAAGATATATTTCAGAATCATCTATGTTCCTACAGCTTTCCATAGTTCAAAGTAGTAAATAACACTGGCTGTGATTCATCCTGTCCAACACAGTTTCTTATAATGCAAATGCCCTAACTAAATGTATAGAAATAAAGATTAAGGTCTCATTAATAAAGTCAAATTGCAAGTACTTTAATTTTATGGTTTTTGAAATTGAAATTTTATTTATTATGTGCTATGCTTTAAATGTGTTTTCTTCTCTAAAGGTAGTGTTTTAAATAGAGGTATATTAAGAGTGCAAAATGATAATCTGCTATACTCAGACTTGTACCTTATCCAGTCCTCATCAGAGATGCTTCCCCCAGCAGCAGATAGGGGCAGATGCAAAGACTCACAGCCATACATTATGCAGGGAGAGTTTCAAAATAGTTGGTCAGACCCCACCCCCAAGCTGAAGAACAATGAGCAAATGAAAATGTGTGTTTTATACCATATACTATCTGGAGAGGACAGGAGAAGACAGGAACTCCACGAGGAGAGCAACAGAACCAAAAAAATCTGAGCACAGGGGTTTTTCCTGAGACTGATACTCCAACCAAGGACCATGCATGGAGATAACCTAAGACCACTGCACAGATGTAGCCCATGGCAGTTCAGTATCCAAGTGGGTTCCATAGTAATAGAAACAGGGACTGTCTCTGACATGAACTGATTGGCTTACTCTTTAATTACCTTGCCTTGAGGGAGAAGCAGCATTACTAGGCCACAGAAGAAGACAATGCAGCCACTCCTGATGAGACCTAATTGACTAGGATCAGAAGGACGGAAAAGAAGACCTCCCCTATCATTGGACTTGGGGAGGGGCATGCACACAGAGGGTGGAGGAAGGGAGGGATTGGGATGGGAGGAGGGAGGGAACCACAGGGAGGATACAAAGTGAATAAAGTGTAATTAGTAAAGAATTTTTTAAAAAAAAAACAAGCACTATTTCCTTCTTCTCTTCTTTTTCTTTTTATTCTTCCATTTTCCTTTCATATTTGTCTCCTTATCAATCAGATTTATAGATGTTAAAATTGTGCCTACAGAATTCAAGGGGGTTCACAGAACTACTATTTAATATATGTAGATGATGCATTTTAACTGAATAAACATAACCACATAAAAGAATATAAATATCTGCAATGTAATATATTCACAAATACTTTAGAATTCTAACGGCTATTATAAAACTGTCTTCTTCAAAAAAATATAAATATATAACTAAAGAAAAAATGTGAGTAAACGAAAGTTAATTCCAATGCCTACCACACTGCAGGCATTTCACGGTGCATTTTATTTCTGTATGATGTACCTTTTGTGCTCCTCGAATTAGATACACTTTTGACATTGCTAAATTACATTTTTGTGTTATGATAGTCAACACTGCTATAGTAATGTTAGCCAAAAAACGATCTATGTCTTTCATTTAAAAACTTATCATTTGAATAATTAAAATCGCACACAAAGCCTTAAGTATCCTAGCCTGATATATTTTCTATTTTCTTGAATTATCAGTTATATACAGCTTAACATAGATGAGAATCTCCCCTATCATTGTAATTTGTGATCAATTTATATTGAATCCTATTAGTCTTTGAATTTACCTCCTTCATGATGTTCCTCCATGAAAGGATAAGTTCAACCATTCCAGTTATCTGCAAACCTACTGTTTCCAGAAAAGCTGAGCTAATGTACATTTAACAAGTCGGTGATCAATGTTCCTTTTGTTGTTGTTTTCCTTTTCCAGAAATGCTAAAACTTTGAGGCGTTTAGGGGCTTAGAGAGATGACTCAGAGGTTAAGAGTACTTGCTGCTCTTCCAGAGGTCCAGAGTTCAATTCCCAGCAACTACATGGTGGCTCATAACCATCTACAATGAAATCTGGTGTTTTCTTCTGGCAGGGAGGCAAACACGCAGGCAGAATATTACACATATTAAATAAGTAAATCTTAAAAAAAAACATAGGGTTAAATTTAATATTTGATCTCGGTATATTCACAAATGCCATAAGTAAATCTTCAGCCAGGTGTTCTTCATCTTCATCTTGGTGTGATTTTTAGAGTCAAAATGCCGTCTCCTCAGGCTCATGTAGGATCACCTGTGGAATCCAAAGAACTGGAACACAGGAAGATGAGGAAGAAGCATTGAGTCCTCCACACCAGAAATTGAAACGTGGGGTACACATGATAATTTTGTCACTGTGATATTAGTGAGACAGGCTTGTCTACATTTTTAGCCTCTTTCACTAGGGCCTGCTCTAGTCAAATCAAACATGGGGATGTCATTTAAGTCTGAGCAGATACCATTTGCAGCTAAGTGGTGAGTTACTGAGGCATTAACTGGCATGGCTGCCAACAGTGGGCAAGTGTTAGAGGCGCAAATGAAGCATTGGTAGACTTTGCCAGTAGTAAAAGACAAAAAAAAATCAGCCACTTATTATATGTACCACTGCCTGACTCTGTTTTTCCTGAGAAAGAATATTATGGTTGATCTGCTCTGGCTGGTTAGCCGGGACCAAGGACTTGGAAATATGGATGGTACCCATAGGTTAGAGGCTGTTGATTTTCCCATGACCCCTACTGGCCATCATTCATCTCAGAGGGACCCTGAGTAGATACTTCCATTCTTTTGTGGTAAATGCGGATTTTGAGTCATAATTATATCCCATCATGCAATGCTAGCAGTGGCACCTTCCCGAATATTTTTGTTTTGTTAAGCATGTGTCTTTATACGTTGGATCTTGTCTATTAGGAAAGCAAACAAATGGATTCCACTTGCAAGGGGAGCTTTTAGGAGCAAGCTTGAGTATCATTGAGTAACCTAACCCGCCACCACGCATTTGATTTTCCTAATTAAAATATTGCCATCCTGAAACTTCTCCCTAACCTAAAATTCCCACACTAGCATGGGATTGTCAGAAACAAGGACCTCCAAAAGAGGGTAAGCAAGGGTTAAATGAGTGAGCAGCACCAGGAGAGCAGCATGGGACTGTGAATTAGAGGTAACACATCAGTGGAAATTGCATAAAAGGTCTACTGTCTTCCTTCAGGATACATCTGCGGAGCTTTGGTCACCAGACCAGTTTCCGTTCCTGGGGCCTCTGTCATGGCGGATGGGGTAGAATGGGAAGTGTTGATGGAGCGTGATTGGAAATACTCTTCCTCTTAAGCAGAGAGGCTCTTCAGTACAGGATAAATCCTTGTGGGTTTCACTCTGTGAGAGGAGTAGCTCTTCTCCTGGGAGAGTTTCAGAGGGACCTCCACCTAGGAGTTAGTGTCTCTTTTATCTACAAGAGGATCCAGCTCAGTGGTCTGTCTGCTCAGAGCATGCTAATGAACTCTTGCTCATTTGCAGGCCTTTTTCAGGTTTGCTCAGGAGGACCTCAGGTAGCCGCAGTGCCAAACCTCTGAAGCAGCTAAGTATGACAGTGGCAACCTGGAAAATCCATCACACTCTTTCCTCTGGGCCTGGCGGATTACTGGCTTCCAAGTGTTCATCCTAGACCCGCCTTGCCAGGAGGCGGAGTCAAAGATCTGTGACCTTAACATAAAAGTTATTAAATTGTTTAGTGGAAACCTTCATCTGCCTACTTTCAAGGACTCTCCTCAGTATGTTGAGCTGACTGCTCTCTCTGTGAGAGGGGGTGTTGCCCAATTTTGCAGAGGTCCACTCACCTAGGTGGTTGCGGAGGTCTTTCCAAAAGTCCATGTCTCTGGTGCCAGATGTGGGAAAGGTGAGGAGATTCATGAACCTGGAAAACAGATCCTGGAGACCATCACTGAGCTGCGCATCTAGTTTACTGCACAGCAACAAACTTTTTTGTTTGTTTTGTTTTCAGACCACCATCCCACTGGAATTACGGAGAAGTATCACTGCCAGCACCCGAGGGGCTTCCATGAAGACAGGGGAAGCAGCCATCGCCCTCTTCCGTGCCCATTCTGAGGTTCTACTAGTTTCTTAGCGGCCTCTAATTTGTATCACGTGGTATGCAAACAGACACGGGACACGGGTACTGTTAGAGCTGTATGAAAGCCTCCGTCATCATCCATTACACCCACCTGGGGGCTGTAGCATCCACAATTTTAGTGTCATGCTGGAAATCTTTAGATGGTTTCAAATTACAGAAATCGGTTCTATATGTTTTGACCTCTGTCTCTATATTCTAATTCCGCTTCCAAGGTGTGAGCCAAAAAATTAGGCAATCCTCCTGTTTACATGGCTTTTACTAAAATATATTTTATATTAGAAGTTAACAGTTTTAAATAGTAATCAAATTCTGTACTAGCTATAGAATACAATCAAAAAAATTGATTTATATTGTGGAAGGATATGGAAGGATTGGAAGATACAGAAACACTATTGATAATGCAAAATAGGTTACCAATTACTATGTACTATAATATCTTGAATTAAATAAAAATCAGTAACAAAGTAAATTCTTTTGGGCTAATCTGTACTTTATGCAATGTCTAAAACTGACACCCTAATTTATAGTAACTCTCAATAATTATTAAATAATTATTACAATCAGTATATACATATTCGGAAGAGGGTATGGTGCACCCAATATCTGTCACAAACACATTTAGTCATCAATCCCTTCTGTATTTAATGCAGAAATAGACCAAGTAAATATAAGTCCTTTTATTAATAAAAACAAAAGTGATGAACATAGACATTTACCTAGAATTTAACTTTCATCTTTCACACAATTTTTATTACACTTTATTCCTATCAGTAGCATTAGACACTAATTTAATGGCAAGATTCAGGTCACAAGATAGAAAGATATGTTAAATATATTTAAAATAAAATAAATTGGATTAAATGAACTAAGCCAACCTGGTTCTCAGCTACCATGCTAGACTCCATAAAAAAATATTCTCCATGACCAGTAAACAGCTTTATTTGTAATAGCCAGAACCTGGAAAAAACCCAGATGTCCATCAACGGAAGAATGGGTACAGAAATTATGGTATTTCTACACAATGGAATACTACTCAGCAATCAAAAAGGAGGAAATAATGAAATTTGCAGGTAAATGGTGGAATCTAGAAAAGATCATCCTGAGTGAAGTATCCCAGAAGGAGAAAGTCACTTATATAGTCCTATAAGATAGGATAAATATACTGAAATATGAGCAACTAAAGAAGATAAACAAGAAACAGTAGGTACATTTTTTAAAAATTTAGGAAAGGAGGAAGTGAGGGAGTTGCTCAGAAGTTGTATGTGGGTAGGGACTGGAATGCAAGGGAGACTAAAGCAAAGCAAGAAATATTGACTACAAAATGATTTCCTTTATCCAGAGACTACAGAACAAGATCTTTGCACCTAAGAGATGCATGTAAAAGGGGAGGAGGAAGCATTTTATGATTGAGTTTTTGACTGAACTGCAGTTACTTTAAATCTATGTGTTATATTCCTAATACCTGAGATAAGTATGTTTGAAGAAAAGAGATTTATAAAAATAATAAAGTTAGAAGAAATCAAGAGTGAAGTATTTGATACTGTAAGAGTAGTGTACGCATGAAACCTAACAGAAGCCACTGCTAGCTAGCTTACCCACAACACAGTAAACTAACAGCCCACAATCTATGAAGTAGACTCTCACCAAAAGCCAAACAAATTGCTCTTTTGAATGTAGACTGCAGCTCCAGAATTATGAAAACATAAATATCTGTTCCTTAAAGTCCATAGTTATGGTATTTTTTATGACATCTCAAGTTAAAATAAAGTGTGAGACAAAAAAAAATACACACTTAACATTAAGTAAGCCATTTACATGCATTTATATTAAAGCCCTATGCATTCTATGTATGCATCCGTAAGAAAGCAGAAAGGATAATCATCAAAATAACGGAGGAAAGGACATGTGCTTTATGTATTTCACAGATACAGTGAGAGAAGTTAGGGAGGAGAAACCAGAGACCAAATCAGGACATTGAGAGAGCAATGAGAAATGTCAGGAAGGCTGTTTTGGGCAGGTGTGTTTCTAGTGGAAGACATATGGCACTGGCACAGAAGTTGGATCTGTCCCATTGTGAGAGACAAAAAAGGGAAAGGACCATTTTACAGGTTTTCTGACGTCCCTCCCTTCTTTATGTGGGACTGACAATGCTGGCATTCAAATCAGAAGTCTGAATGTTGTAAGTTGTCTGTATACTAAAATCATGGTAATATAACATCCTTAAATGGAAGAGGAGATTAAAAAAAATAAAGTCTGATGTGACTTAGGTAGGCACTTCACCTCTCCTCAATACACATCTAAGGCTCAAGTATAAGCATCCTCTACTTCTATAAACATGACACCCTAACCTGAGGGACTCAAATTAAATTGGCTTCTGGTTTTGGGTTGTCCATATTTCAGCTTGTTCACCCCGAGTTATGTAATTCAGAGCACAATCACTGAAGCCTTTCAGGAAGAGCTTCAGTGGGCAGGTGAACATCCTGGAGATGGCCGACCATTTTGAATGGCTGCAGTGGGTATACCTTGGGGAGACATGGCCCCAAGGTCCTCATCTCTGAATTGCTTCTTGCCGCTGATATGCCTTCTCATGTTTGTCATTGCTATATAACTCTTATGTTTGGCACGATGTGACCGGGCATGGGGAGTCCTTCACTTTGATGTGATTGTTTCCTGGGTGACAACCCACTCATTTGGGCAATTTTCCTGCAGATCAATACAGAGATGAACTTTCATAAATATATTGCTTAGATGAATTAATGATTTTATAGAATTCCTGATTTGATTTAATAGTTTTAGAAATTTAGTTTAAGATTTTGTCAGTGGCTTTGATGGGGAAAAATCTTATGAAACTATTTTTAAAAATTTATTTATTATTAATTACAGTTTACTCACTTTGTATCCAAACTGTAGCCCCATCCCTTGTACCCTCCCACTTTCACCCTCCCTCCCACTTCTCTACCCATGCCTTTCCCCCAGTCCACTGATAAGGGAGATCCTCCTTCCCTTCCATCTGACCCTAGCCTATCAGGTCTCATCAGGACTGGCTACATTGTCCTCCTCTATGGCCTGGTAAGACTGGACGCACTCAGAGGGAGGTGATCAAAGAGAAGGCCACTGAGTTCATATCAGAAACAATCCCTGTTCCCATTACTAAGAAACCCACTTAGACACTGAGTTGCCATTGGCTACATCTGTGCTAGGGTTCTAGGTTGTCTCCCTGAAGGTCTTTGGTTGTAGTATCAGTCTCAGAAAAGACCCCTGTGCCAATGTTTTTTTCTTTCCTTGTGGAGATTTCTGTCCCCTCCAGGTCTTTCTATCACCCCCTTCTTTCATAAGATTTCCTGCACTTTGCCCAAAGTTTGGCTATGGGTCTCAGCATCCACTTTAATACCTTACTGGGTAGAGTCTTTCAGAGGCCCTCTGTTGTAGGCTCCTGTCTTTTTCCTTGTTTTCACTTTCTTCTGTTGTCTATCCTGTTTGCCTTTCTGAATGATGATTAAGCATCATACCCAGGGTCCTCTTTCTTGCTTAGCTTCTTTAGGATAGAGATTTTAGTATGTTTATCCTCTTATGTTATATGTCTAATATCCACTTATTAAGTGAGCATATACCATGTGTGTCTTTCTGCTTCTGGGATACCTCACTCAAGATGATCTTTTCTAGTTCCCACCATTTCCATGAAAATTTCATGATTTCTTTATTTTTAATTGCTGAGTAGTATTCCATTGTGGAATTGTACCAAAATTCTTGTATCAATTCCTCAATTGAGGGACATCTGGGTTGTTTCCAGCTTCTGGCTATTACAAATAAAACTGCTATGAACATGTTTGAGCAAATGTTCTTGTTGTTTACTTGAGCATGTTTTAGATTTATGGATAAGAATGGTATAGCTGGATCTTGAGGTAGCACTATTCATAATTGTCTGGGAAATTCCAGATTAGTTTCCAAAATGGTTGTATAGTTTACATTTCCACCAGAAACAGAGAAGGGTTCCCCTTTCTCCACACCCTCTTCAGCATGTATTATCACTTTAGTTATCTTAGCCATTCTGATGGGTTTAAGATGAAATCTCAGGGCCATTTTGATTTTCATTTCTCTGATGACTAAGGACGTTGATTGTTTCCTTTAAGTGTTTCTCTGCCATTTGATATTCCTTGTTCCTTTAAGTGTTTCTCTGCCATTTGATATTCCTCTTTGAAAACTTTCTGTTTATCTGTGTACCCCATTTGTTAATTGGATTGCTACCTCTAAGATCAACAATAAATGGGACCTCATGAAACTGAAAAGTTTCTGTAAAGCAAAGGACACTTTCGTCAGAACAAAACAACAGCCCACAGATTGGGAAAGGATTTTCACCAACCCTATTTCTGATAGAGGGCTAATATCTAGAATATATAAAGAACTTATGAAGTTAAACAGCAACAAATCAAGAAAAGTACATTCTTAATAGTTGAGTTAAGGATTTTTTTTTTAAGTCAGGGAGTAAGAGTAGCCCAAATAAGCACTGCCTGACAGTTTTTTGTTTGATTGCTTGCTTGCTTGGGGTTTTTTTGTTCATGGCATTTTTTATTTTATTATTACACCCAGTACAACAACAAAATGCCCCCAAACCATGGAAAAAAATAATTTAAAAAAAAGTGTAACCAAATGAAAGCACACACACAAAATCTATGTACTCCATTATATGCTGATCAATTACTACTGACTTGACACCTGCCCTAGAGTAATTGATAAAACCTGTGTCATTTCTTTTTTCTTTTATTTATTAAATTTTTATTTTTATATTAATTATAGTTTATTTACTTTGTATTCCAGGTGTAGCCCCCTCCCTCATTCCCTCTCAATCCCACCCGTACTCCCTCATCTACTCCCTGCCTCTCTCTAAATCCACTGATAGGGGAGGGGTTCCTCCCCTGCCATCTGACCCTAGCTTATCAGGACTGGCTGCAATGTCTTCCTCTGTGGCCTAGCAAGGCTGCTCCTCCCTTGGGGGGTGGAGGGTGAGGTCAGATAGCCAGCGACTGAGTTCATGTCAGAGATAGTCCCTGTTCCCCTTACTAGGGTACCCACTTAGATACTGAGCTGCCATGGGCTATGTCTGAGCAGGGGTTCTAGGTTATATCCAAACGTGTTCCTTGGTTGGAGAATCAATCTCAGAAAAGACCCCTATGCACAGATATATTTGGTCCTTGTGGCGTTCCTGTCCTCTCTAGGTTTTACTAACTTCTCTTTCTTTCATATGATTCCCTGCACTCTGCCCAAGGTTTGGTTTTGAGTCTCAGCATCTGCTTTGATACACTGCTAGGTAGAGTCTTTCTGAGGCCCTCTATGGTAGGTTCCTGTCCTGTTTCTTGTTTTCTCTTACTTCCAATGTCCATCCCATTTGTCTAAGTGGGGATTAATCTTATCCCAGGTTCTCCTTCTTGTTTAGCTTCTTTAGGTGTATAGATTTTAGTATGTTTATCCTCTCTTTTAGGTCTACTATCCACTTATAACTGAGTATATACTGTATGCATTTTTCTGCTTCTGGGATAACCCACCCTGGATGATCTTTTCCAGTTCCCACCATTTACTTGCAAATTTCATGATTTTCTTGTTTTTGATTGCTGAGTAGTATTCCATTTTGTAAATGTACCACAATTCCTGTGTCCATTCCTCTGTTGAGGAACATATGGGTTGTTTCCAGCTTCTGGCTATTATGAATAAAGCTGCTACAAACATGGTTGACAGTTCTATTAAGAAAGAAAAAAAAAAAGCCAGGTGGTGAGGGTGCATGCTTTTAAGCCCAGGAGTTTTGAGTCAGAAGCAGGTAGATCTCTGAGTTTGAGGCTAGCCCGGTCTACAAAGCAAGTTCCATGACAGCCAGAGCTACATAGAGAAATGTTGACTCAAAATAAATAAATAAATAAATAAATAGATAGATAGATAAATAAATACATGGAAAAGAAAGTATCCTATGTTTGTTATTTGGCTTTACCGTGACAAAATTCCCAAATAACTGACTTAATAAAGGAGGAAGGACTTACGAGTCTCACGGCTTCTGAGTTTCAGGCTAGTCCTGTGTTGATTCTGTGTCAGTGGTGAATAGAATACTTCGGAAGTAGACACATAGTAGGGATCTATGGTAGACCTCACCCTATGTTGCCCAAACAATGAATTCTTCAGATTTGAACAAATCGAATAGAGCAATACACGTACAGAAAAAAACAGACTATCGTTTTTGTTGTTGCTGCTGTAGTGTACTGCACATGGGTGAGATGCCTCTAATTCCCATACTTCTGTGAATACGTAAAATTTGTAGGAAACCAAAACCATTTCCATCACACAGGATTTCCACACACATTATGTTTCACAATTTGGTGTGTGCTACAGGTTACTAGACTTTTACTATCCTTGCTGAACATTCTGATACTTTAAATGGCATACACAATCTATTAATTGTTTTTTAATTGCATAATATGTCATTTGCCTACAAATGTTGTGGGTTTTGTTTTTTGTTGTTGTTGTTGTTCTGTGTGCAGGTAGGTGGCTATATATTTTTAAAGAAACATTAGAAACTGTTTACTAGATTAAA
>REGO01001149.1:58659-95935 GCA_010120015.1 Rhombomys opimus
TTCCTACTCACTGAGATCCCTTCTTTGTAAGATGGACAAGCCTATAAATTCTCAACACAGTGTACACCTCTGAAAAATCTACTGGTTTTATCTACCAGAGTTACTGCATGTGCTTCCTTTTGTTGTCGTTGCTGACAGTTCTCTGGAGCCTTCCATCTATATTGTCTTCAGAGTCTTCTGCTCACCTGCACTGGCTTTACTTTAAAGAACTTTTCAAAATAAAGCTGAATGTACTCAGGCATGCTTGTGCGTGTGTGTGTGTGTGTGTGTGTGTGTGTGTGTGTGTGTTCATTTACACTACATATATATCACGTATATATAACATATATGTAATATAAATACAATGATAAAACACCTGACTTTTTGCTGGGAATAAAATTTTTAACACAGATTACTGTGAGTAAAAATAGATCAATTCTTTGTTTTCCTGTAAAATCATTTAAATCATTGAGCTATTTACTTTCTGTTCTCTACTTCCACTACTTAACGCTTGAGGGTATTGATTCTTTTTCTTTGAAAGTTTCTAGAACACTTAAATGGAATCAGTTTCTTTTTATCACAATTATCAACTATTTCTTTTATAATTTCTCTTTCTCTCTTTCTTTCTTTCTTTCTTTCTTTCTTTCTTTCTTTCTTTCTTTCTTTCTTTCTTTCTTTCTTCCTTTCTTCCTTTCCCTCCTTCTTCTCATGGTTTTTCAAGACAGAGTTATCTGTGTAGCCATGGCTGTGCAAGAGTCACTTTGTAGACCAGGCTTGCCTCAACTGCATAGAGATCTGCCTGCCTCTGCTCCCTCCACACACCCTGAGTGCTGGGAATAACATTCTCCAACCTGTTGACCTGCCTAAGGCTGCACAATGTGCTCTAGGATTTTCACCTTTTCTGAACTCTCACCCCATGCTGGGCTGGCCCCTGATGGTGCAGCTGTCCTGGAGCCAATTTCTCTCCTGTTAAATAACTCTAAGGAAATGTCTCTAAGGAAATAGACTACTATATTCTTTTCTTATGTTAGGCAATAGGTAAATTATGAGAGGGGCTGATCTATGTCCCTGAAAAAATATATATGTATATATGTAAATAAATAAATATATAAATATATAAATATATATCATATATTATATGATATATAATATAAACATATATAAGTATATATATTTATATATATATGATTGTTCTGATTAAAATCTTGACCGCTCACTGTACCACTGTGCCCAGTCTGAATTTTTTGTGTATATATATATATATATATATATGTGTGTGTGTGTGTGTGTGTGTGTGTTTGAGTCTTTGTAGGTCCCTGAAACAGTTGTACAGATAACAGTGATTTTAAATTTACTTTCATGACATAAAAATAATGACAGTGGTTAGCCATAATTGAATCAGGACAGGGCACTGAACACAGAATGTATGGAAGATGATAATGGTCTACTACCTCTATCAGCTCAAAACAGCAACAGGGACTTCCTCACCAGGATAACATATACTAGTCTCATCCTTCCTCCTAGGTAATTTTTCAACTTCAGGGCTATTTAAGTACTTACAAGTAGTCTTATATTACACACATCTACTTAGACACACTAAATGCTCAATACAAGAAACTTTCAAGAGTACATTCCTTCCTTGGAGGCATTGACTCTCGGGTAAAACTTAAATGGGAGAAACAGGGAAATGAGGAATATAAGCCTCATTTGAGCCAGTCTGAGGACCATTACTGTTCTTCTTGGCCTACTCTTTTACTAATGACTGTATTCTTGCTTCCTTGATTGTTCTAATTAAAATCTTGACTGCTCACTGTAGCACTGTGCCCAGTCTTAATTTTTGGTAAAGCACAATTTCAGAGGCTGCAGTTAAGGTCAAGGGAGACTAAAGACGTCTCCACTACTTTGATAGTTGTGCAATATGAAAAGGTAAAGCCTGAAATTTTATAACATACCACTTTAAAGTGAAATATCAGGTTTAAATAGAAATAGCTCATCAATGTCTGGTAGAGAGAGAATCTAATTCTCTATTTTGGTGCCATATAGTTTCTACCACCATTGATTTTCTACAAATACACTGGAACCTAGTTCATTGAGACTTTGCCTCTCTTTCGTAGATCTTCATCAAAATAATTATCAAAAACAATGACTTTTTAAACAAAATAATGACACTCAATTTTGTACCATCAGGGATAGTTAAAATGAATGCAAATAAACAAGAAATATTATGTTATTTTTTCACCATGACACATTATCATTTCAACTTGTCAACCTCCTACCCTAAATTTTAACAGCTAATTAACACATCGTTTAACTTGTGAACAAGAAAACACTTATTAGAATGGCAGGTGGCTGGGTCCTAAGTTATTGGAAATATGTGCCATTTTTTTGGAAGAAGAAAAAGAACAGATGAAGGAAATGCAATTGATGCCAGTTTGGAATTTTGTTCCTGGAGTCTTAAAAATATTTTTCAACAAAATGGACTTACTCAACATGATTTCAAAATGATTACTTAACTTCAGCAATCAAATATTTAATACAGTCTACTAATTATTGTGACTATTGTTTCAAATTTTCTATATTCACCCTGCTCAAAGTACATTTCTAAAGGAGATACCCTATTCTTTTAATGGTCATATGAGGATACTTTAAAAATCCAGAGCAATAGTCTGTCACACTTTCTGTTTACTATTAATATTGTTTAACATAGTTCTTATTATAAAGAAATTATAAAGCAACTGATATTAAGGTTGAAAATTATTTTCTTGCTAAATGAACTTAAACTTATTGACAAGATGTGCAGCTCTCCTATCTTAAAATATACCTGTTCCTGGGAGGATCCTGCCAGTAAATGTCTACATTTGAGGAAGTTGCCCTGATTTGCATTGACATTCAATAGCTTTCCCCAGGCAAGAGCCTGAAGACAGTCATCTGTTGATGCCTATCTATAGACAGAGGAAAGCCTCAGAAGAGTAGTTCTATAAAAGCAATTATTTCCCTTACTGTACCAAGAAGGGCATTAGAGAACAAAAGAATATTAACTCAGGTTTCAAAGGTTATTTTCAGTTCCAACACTTTTGCAGACTTCTTATTTTTTTTAATATAATTTAATAGAAATAAATCACCTGTGTGTTTCTGAGATCTAGGATAAAACATATACTCATTAGTACACTTGACTTAGTTCTGTTATCAAGCATTCAGCATTAACTGAGCACTGTATTTAGCCTAGACTATCTGGTAAAACATTTTTTTTTCCAAAAAAATATCTAAGAAGAAAAAGTTTAGAGTTTGAAATACAGGAGGGTTGTATCTCTGACTTGTGACCTATTACATATCTTTAGGAATTAAGTTTTATGTATAAAATTGAGATGTAATATCTAATTTCTTTTTTTAGTTTTTAAACTTGTCCTTTTTTAATAAAATTTTTATTTTTTAATTTTTATATTAATTACAATTTATTCACTTTGTATCCCGGCTGTAGCCTCCTCCCTCCTCCTCCCCTCCCAATCCCACCCTCCCTCCTTGATCTCCTCCTATGCTCCTCTCCAAGTCCAAGTTAGGGGAGGTCCTCCTCCCCTTCCATCTGACCCTAGCTTATCTGGTCTCACTGGCTGCATTGTTCTTTCTTCTTTCTTCGGCTTAACAATTTTGACAATTAAATTTAACAACCCTGTGTGAGGCTCTTCCCAGTTTCCCATTTAATACTCTAAGGAAAGCACTGAACAAATCCAAGGCCACTCTTATAATAACATATTATCAAAAATCTAAATGTCTCCTATGAAGATCTGATTATATAGTTATTACTTTAGTTACTTAGGGATGCTTAACATATTTAAAATGGGAAATCTGAGGAAGTATATCTTTAAGCATTTTTCATAATGATAAAAATAAATCATAAATTTGGGCTAAGACCTAGCAAATATTTACAAATAAATTTTGGTATCATACTCTTAGAGAGACAACAGTTTTAATACTATAGAGACATTAATAAATAACTGTTTTTAGAATCACAAATTATAAAATGAAAGGGTAGCAACACAAATTTAAATTTTTAGCATTAGCCACTGTTTTATTGGAAGAAAAATATTAAAAGTGAAAAAGCAAAAACCATTCTAAATTTTAATTAAGAGAAATTTTAATTCAGCAACACTGCTACTCTAACCATATTCAAGGACTTTCTTGTTGTGGATATAAACATGTTTTCATTTTGGTCCCAGGTGTAGGATGTGGTGCTGATTCAGGTGATCCACAGCAGCAGACCATTTGCCACATGCAGGCTCTGAGAGCTGCAGATAGTTTGAATCTGAGCAGAGAAAATAAATGCCAGAGCCTGGAGAGTGGAGATCAGAGAAAGCACAAGGCTGTTCCTGCTTCTCCCTTGCTGCTCATAGTTGCTGTTGTGAAACAAGAAGATGGAGATCTCCTGAAACTAGGATTAGACTGGCTGCAAGGAACCTGGTGTCCCTGAGCAGGAGGAAGCAGCTAAGAACTATGCCCCCTCTCTCATTAACTCTTTCTCTCTCTTACCTGGTACTGTGGTGTTGGAAGGAATTGGAGTGGAATAGGAAAAAAAAAAAAAAAAAAAAAAAAAAAAAAAAAAAAAAAAAAAAAAAAAAAAAAAAAAAAAAAAAAAAAGATAAGAAACATAAATATAAGAGTTTTTAAAAACTTCTCCTACAAATGGTGCCCAGTCATCGGGCTTGAAATCATGGGTAATGCCGTACAGGAGACAGCATCGTATGGAGAGATTAATATACCATTTCAGGACACAAGCCTAATGTTTACCACGCCTGCTACCTCTGGCTTTATTGCCACTTTACTCCCAGAGGGGAGTCTCTGGTTTCATTTCTTTACAAAGTTAGCAGTGCAACTAGAAAATTAACCGGCAGAGGTTGGAATATTGAGAAAGCAAAAAGTGTCATTGTTAAAAGGGAGAGTACCTGGTAACTAAGGGCCAGAATTCTGCACAATTGCCACCCAGCCACACTCCGTGCATTTTGGTGTCAAATTCCCATAGCCTCTTAACAGGACTGGGAGCCAGGAGGAGCAGAAGGCAGTACAGGCTGAAAAGTTAAAGGCAAAAGCCTGTTTCAAAAGAACAGGTTAATCTTGAGAAAAGTGAGCCTGCCAGAGGAACAGTCTCAGATTAAGAGAGTAACACCCTTTAGCCATCCCAGTAGCCACCAAAAGTGTTACATATCAAAATGGTCAATGCTGCTTCAGAACTTAAAATGGCAGGGGTGTTAACTCAGAAACGTTGTAAGTTCTTCCAGAGAAGTGAATGAGCCATTTCTGATAGCACCAGGTTCTCTGCAAGAATGTCTGGGTAATTTCTGGCCTTTAGGAACCTAGCTCGAGGCTCAACAGCAAAAAGTATGAGTCAATCCAGACAAGAACAGCAGAAAGTCATCAGGTTATGAGAGAATAGGATTTGGTTCCTTGATTATATCCCTTTAAGATAGCAACAACAAGTTTCACCTATATTAAAAGAAAAACAGTTTTGTTTTTTTTTTTAAACAGAAAAGGGGGAAATGCTGTGGCTATAAACATGTTTTTGTTTTGTTCCCAGGTGTGGGATATGGGACTGATTTAGATGGTCCACAACAGCATGCAGCTCTTTGTCAGCTGCAGATGGTTTGAATCTGAGGACTCTGGAGAGAGAATAAATGCCAGAGCCCAGATAGTGGAGATCAGAGAAAGAACAAGGTTACTCCTGCTTTTCCCCTGCTGCTGTGTGAAATCAGAAGATGGAGATCTCCTGAAATGTTGGTTCGACTAGCTCCAATGAGTCGGATGACCTTGACTAGCAGGACACAGCTAAGAAAGAACCGTGCCCCCCCCCCTCCCGCTATACCTTTCTCTCTCCTACCTGGTGTTGGAGTGTTGGAAGGGATTGGGTGGAGTAGGGAGGAAAAGATAAGAAAAGTAAATTAAAAAGTTGTTGTTTGTTTGTTTAAGTATGCCTATGCCTCCTAGGTCTGTGTGATCTGGCTGAAATGCAGACATGCACTTAGTACACATCTTTAATCCCAAACAATGAAAGTAAGACTGGTTTGTAGAAGGAAACACCCCTGTTTAAAAGTAATCTGAAATTGAGAGGCAGATAAAGTGACTAATCAGAGAAAAAGCTGACAAAATAAGATATGCCCAACTCTTCCAAGAACAGAGAAAAAGAAGAGGTAACTTATGGGAGAGCAGTGCAGAGGCAGAGAGAGGGGAGGAGGCATTTGTACCAGGACAGATGTACAAAGACACAACCAGTTAAAGACAGGTGAAGACAGAAAAGGCAAGATAACAAGAAGGAGCCAGAAGATTGTAATATATTGTTGAAGTTAATGTGAAGCCAAGTAGAGCAATTCAGTCAGTAGTTATGACAAGTCAGTTTGAATCAGGCAGCTTGGAGAAGAGTTTGAGCTAGGACAGCTGTATTGAACTACCCATCCAGGGTTCAGAAAGGACCAGAATTCATTAACATATTTAGCAGTAAGTATTAGAGGATCAAAACATTTTAGGCTAAGGTTAGACTCTATGGAGGCCAGAAGGTTCCAAAAGTAGACTTGAGTTTAGCAGAAAGAGGCATTAAGCCTCTGAGATGACAATTATATTTGGCTCCCATAAAAGTTAGATTTATAATAAATCCTGTATAACATTAAGCACGGAAAATTTATAATCCCACGTCTTTGGTGTCATTGTAAGCAGAAGCAGCAGTTCAAGGCCAACCTTGGGTATATTGGAATTCAAGGGTAACCACTGCACAAGAAAACTATTTTGTGCTTCTTTTTTTAAACAGCGTCTTATATATAACTCTATCTTTCCTGGAACTCACTATGTAGATAAGGCTTGCCTGAATTCATATAAATCCATCTGTCACTGTCTCCAAAGGACTGGAATTAAAAGGATATTCTACTATGTGTGGCCTATAGAGAAACTGCTTAAAATAATATTTTTGTTTTTGTTTTTTACATTCATATTGTAAAATAGTAATGGTGTGAATCATGATATAAGAATCCCAATTATTAATAGAAAAATCACCAAAAGCTAATTTTCATGATCAATAAAAACTTTAAAAAGGGGGCTGGAGAGATGGATCAGCAGTTAAGAGCACTGACTGTTTTTCCAGAGGTCCTGAGTTCAATTCCAGCAACCACATAGTGGCTTACAACCATCTGTAATAAGATCTGGTGCCCTTTTCTGGTGTGCTGTGAAAGCAGAGCATTCACATGCATAAAAATAAATTTAAAAAAAAGTGAACAACAACAAAAACCCCATAAAACTTTAAAAAGTTATAGACATTAAGAAGTTAAAACTTTTAAAAGTTAAACTCATATGCAAATAATTATTTTTGCTTGGTTTCAAGAAAAAACAATGTATAATAGAAATTAACCCCCACCCTTAAGAGGTGTGTGGGACACGAGAGCAGCTCTCTTACCATAGAGAGAAAAACAAGATATTCAATGACAAAAATACAATATTTAAACATTACCTATATATGAATCCAGCCCTACAGAAGAAACTAGAAGGAAAACTCCAATATCAAACTAAATGGAGAGAAACTTAAATCAATCCCTCTGAAATCAGGGAAAAGGCTCCATATTTCTTCAACCTTGTACTAGAAGTCCTAGCTAGAGCAATAAGACAACTAAAGGAGATCAAGGGGATAAAAAATCGGAAAGGAAGAAGTTAAAATATCACTATTTGCAGATGATATGTTAGTATAGATAAGTGACCCCAAAAATTCTACCAAAGAACTCCTGCAGCAGATAGACACCTTCAGCAAAGTGGCTGGATATAAAATTAATTCAAAAAAATCAGTAGCCCTTCTATATACAAAAGACAAAAGGGCTGAGAAAGAAATTTAGGGAAACAATACCCTTCACAATAGCCACAAATAACAAAGGACGTTGGTGTGACTCTAACCAAACAAGTGAAAGACTTGTTTGAAAAAACTTCAAGTCTCTGAAGAAAGAAATTGAAGAAGATATCAGAAGATGGAAAGATCTCTCTTTTTCATGGATTGATAGAATTAATATAGTAAAAATGGCCATCCTACCAAAAGCAATCTACAGATTCAATGCAATTCCCATCAAAATACCAACACAATTCCTTACCTACCTTGAAAGAACAACTCTCAACTTTGTATGTAAAAATGAAAAACCCAGAATAGCTAAAACCATTCTGTACAATAAAAGAACTTCTGGATGTTTCTCCATCCCTGATCACAAATGGTAGTATAAAGCAACAGTAATAAAAACTGCATGGTACTGGCCCTAGGCTGGACAATTCAAACAAGGGGGCAGGGCATGCTCGCCATACCCTATAACTGGTAGACACACAGGGATTCTGGCAGAACTTGGAGGCCAGATCCAATTTGATATGTTAAATAGGCACCACAGCCTTTTTCCTGGGTTTGAAACCTAAAAGAGGGAGTAGAAGCAGGGTTTAAAAAATGACATCTCATTACTGGAAGAGAAGCCTAGAAATTCACTTCTCTTGTTCAAATATCTAAATAATGACACAACAATGAAAATTATAGGCAACACTTTCCTGTTGTTTTACTATCCCAAGTTTTCTATCAGATTAACCGCATCAGATCAAGAAACATGGGGCAATATAGAACAAATTCACTGAGCCTTATATGTAGAAGTATGTAGTTTTCAAAAATCTATTCCATTTGTCACAAGAAATACTAGAAAATGAAGTGTCTCCCTGAGATTGGGACCCAGGATCAGAATGAATTTTGGGAAAAGGGAAATCTCCCAGAAGCAGAAACAAGTCTTGCAAGTTACATTTTTTATAGTTGTTTTAAAACACCATGACCAAAAAAAGAAAAAAAAAAAGACTTACAGAAGGAAGTGTTTATTTGGAGCAAACAGTATAGAGAGATTGACATGCCTCACACCCTTGGCAGGGAAAGGTTGCAGCAAGCATTAGGCATGGAGGAAGGCATAGCTGGGAACTGTAAGTTTTACCCAAAACAAGAAGAACAAAGAGAATATTAAAGATGGTGAAAGCATTTAAGCTCTCAGTTCCTGTCCACAGTGATATACCTTTTCCTGAAAAGCCACACCTCCTAATCCTCCCCACAAACACCAACAACAACTGGAACTACTGTAATGCCTGAAGGACTCTGAAGGAGATTTATTATTCAAACCACTATTTAGTGAGCATGGTGTACAACCAGAGACTCTTGACTTTTAAACTTCCTACAGTGAATGAAAAGAGGTGTTTTCTGTGATGGTAATAAAGGGAAAAAGGGTCTGTTTGTGGTAATGATTGTGACTGGATTTGAGCAAAAAGTCTTGAGTAGAAGAAATGTGTCATTTCTGAATGGTAACAATAAAAAGACTCCACATAGTGTTCCACGTTTTCCCTCCTCTCTGCCAAAATATGATTGTATTCCCTAGAGAAAAAGGTGCAAAATACAAGCAAACAAGAGTCTTGAATTGTCGTGTTCATTAAGCTGCCCTGAAGTGTTTCCCAACTCGGTTCAGAATTCCTATGATGAACTTATTTTAAGTGAAAATCTTGAAATTTGGGGAACCATTTTTTGTTATGATACCTACAGATTTTATTGTATGTAAAATATAATGCTACATAAGGTTATAATTTAAATAAAAAGAAGCTTAAAACATAAATATAAGATGAAATAATATTGAATTGGGTGATCTATATTTCTTTATCTACTATTAAATTATAGAAGTTATTTTTATAGTAAATTCTGTCTGTGGGATCTTGCTATTAAGGTTGAAGGCTGGCATTTCCGGATATCCTCTGGGAGTTTAAGAGGACACAGACTCCCTTTCTCAGCTGGGTCCCTTCTCTACCTGATCTGAGCAATTCCAGACATTCTAAGGAGCTTCACTTAGCCCTCAAGGAGATTATAAACCCAATCCGTTCTCATAAGAAACCTCTTCAGCAAGCACCTACGGATTCCTGGAAACACCCACCTCATGCAAATTAGATGATTTGGTGTCTTGACTTTCAACCAATGACTTTTTTCTTTTGTTTCCTATTTATTTAATTATTTATTTAAATTTATTTACTTTGTAACCCAGCTGCATCATCCTCCCTTGTCCCCTCCCAATCCCTTCCTTTTCTCCCATGGCCACTCTCTCAGCCCATTGATAGGGGAGGTCCTCCTCCCCTTCCTAGTCTACCAGGTCTCATCAGGACTGGTTACATTGTCTTCCTCTGTGGAATTTTTAACCATACCTGGAGTTCTTCCCCAACCCATAAAATAATTAAGTACTACTAGCCCCCTCTTATGATAAGACTGTGTTTCTGTACATAAATCAAGTATCCCTGGCATTTCTAACCCCAGCAAATCAACTACATTCACCCCTAAAACCTCTCCCACTTCCCAAACTTTATGTCCCTATTTCAGAAAAAATAAATGTGCTACACGCTTCATGCTACCATAAGCTTTCCACCACATCTGTCTGTGATTTGTCATTTATTCTGGGGAAGGAAGGGCTTCCCTCTTCCCTTAAATTTCACTTCTGAATTCCTGGGGATTGATTGGCTGCAGACCAGCTACTGCAGTCAGTGCTGGCGCTTGCCAAACAGCTACAAGTTCAATGCTGCCCAAAAGCACCTGCTAGGCCTGTGTCTCACTGGACTTCCACTCTGGTCAACCTGGCCTGAGTCTCCCCAGATCTATGCTTAGGCTGCAAACAGACCAGGCATGGGCTTTTGCCCATACCCCTGACGTTAATACAGTGGCCTACCAAAGGGCTTTAACACTCCAGTATCATCACAGGCTTTTGGAACACCTAAGTTTCCACTGCTGTCTGATTTAAATCTCATTTAAAAGAGCTCCCTGTAACAGCCAGTGGAAAACTCATTTCTACCTCCCCCAGTAGACTGGGGAGCCATGCCTAGCACAGGGGCCTACCCCTGAGCACTCTTGCCATTCTTTAGAGAAATGGAACCTTTGATCTCAAGGTTCCTTTGTTCCCATCCAGAAGCCAACAGCCATGTCTCGGGACAACCCAAGTTACTGCTGGATACTGAACAATATTTGTCTATTTGGGAATAAAATATAAAAGAGAAAAAAATATAAATGTATATTACAAAAGTACACATCTTACTTTGATGATGCTTTTAAATAAGTTGTGCCAGTGCAAAGGTTTCTCCAACTTTTCTCACATAGAGCCATCTGTGCTTTATCCAGAAACTGACCTGAAAAGTCCTGTGAGAACTTACGCAACAACAAGCTAACTGTATGTTTTTAGCTTCTGTTAGTAACTGCTTGAATGCTTTACTTCCCTTTTTAATTGCCAAAGAAGATGTGGTTTTTCTGTGAATTTTGCCATTAAGAGATCCCGGGTGATGGTGCTATGTACCTTAAGTCCATCACTCAGGAGGCAGACACAGATGGATTTCTGTTCAAGTCTAGCTTACTCTACAAAGCTAGTTCTAGGACAGCCAAGGTTACACCAAGAAACCCTGTCTCAAAAAAGAAAACAAAAACAAAACAAACAAAAAAGCTTGCTGCAAACTGTAGCTTAATACAGACCCTAAAGTTGGCCACTGGTCCTGTGTTCTTTGTGTATCTACCCTGTTACAATATAAATAAATTATGTTTAAAGTTTTTGCTCATATAACTCATAAAATTTATGTAAGATAAATAGATATTTTTCTGTAATTAGCTAGTTATATAATTTATCACCAAAACCATAACTTTTTTTTTAATGTGGAAGAGGGCACAATTAATTATTATGTCAGAACAGCAAATATAAGCCAGACTCAAGGCATATGGTCACCCTTTCCAGAAAAGTTTAATTTAAATAATGATAATGATACTTAGCTATTCTTTGAAAATCATGCTGCCCTTTCCCTTCTGTTAAAAACAAGATATGAAATAAAAATGAAGGGGTAAAAGCCTGTTTATTCCTTACTCTACAGTACAACTGATGAAAATGACTAGGGCTGGAGACATTTCTCAGAGGTCAACAGAAAATGCTGCCTTCAAAGAGGACTGGAGTTTAATTTCCAGAACCCTGGTTGTGTGGTTGACAAATTCATGTAATTCCAGGTCCAAATGATTTGACATCTTCTTTTGAGCTCCATAAGTACCCACCATCATACACCTATTCAGACACACACATAAAAATGAAAAAAATAAAAAAAAATAAATTTTCAAAAGATGAAAGAGAAAATACTTTTGCTACAGGGTGAGACAGTGCAGAGGTTCCTGCATGTTGTGTTCTTGATGAGGCCGTTTTAGTCCTAGAGTTTGATTTCCTTGATGGAGAATCCCATGAAAATAATTAGTCAAGGTTGTTCTAAGAACTTCAGGTTCCTAGATGCCCCATCATAGAGTAGGCAGCCGAGTTCATTACAGAGGCAGCCCCTGCTGCCCTTATTTGGGAACCTTCATGAACTCCGAGCTGCCTATCGGCTACATCTGAGCAGAAGGTCTGGGTCCTCTCTATTCACAGTCCTCAGTTGGTGCATCAGCCTCTGCAAGACCCCTTGGGCTCAGATTTTTTTTTAGCTTTTTTTTGGTCTCCTAGTGGAGCTCCTGTCCCCTCTGTGTCCTATCCCCCATCACCACCACCTTCTTCCATAAGACTTCCTGTGCTACACTTTTATTACTTCCCCCTCATGATAGAGACTGGCCAGGCCATAGAGGAAGAGGATCCAGGCAGTCCTGATGAGACTTGATAAGCTAGAGTCCGATGGCAGGGGAGGAGAACTCCCCCTGTCAGTGTACTAGGAGATAGGGGGGAAGAGGGAGAGAGGGTAGGACCAGGAGTTGAAGGAGGGTGCTGCAATCGGGATATAAGATGATTAAATTTTAAAAAATAAAATAATAATAGAAGATGCCCCATCATTCTAGCTTCTAGTGCAGAACCCTTTCTAGCTAGTCTTATCTTTGCTTCTATTCAGTTATCTGCTTATACAATCCTCCTCTTGTAGCTGCAGAATAGGATACCAGGATGAAATTTTTCCCTTGGTCTAAATGCTTGCCACTATACTGAGGACCTGAGGACCTGAGTGTGGTCCCAGCCAGCCTTTTCTGAGTGGTCATCTCTAGTGGATCCCTATAACATTTTCTACTAACAGCGTTTAACTGTACAAAGCAAATACTCTTTGTTGAGACTCTGATCCAACTTCCAACTCTGACAGAAAAGAGATTATAAACCATTATTGAAACATAGGTTTCCTTTGCTACATCTGTGCTTCCTTCACCGTTCCTCTGTCCTTAACGTAGAGTAGACATGGAAATTCTTGCATCAAGGTTATAGCACATGTCCCAGCACACTAGGCAAAAGTGTTTCCAGGGCAGCCATAGGAAAGAGGACAGTTGATCAGAGGAAGTTGGGAAAAATTTGGAGACTTTCTCTGAAATAGCACAATTGGAGAGAGCAAAAGAAGAAGGCATGGGGAAAGATGAACTAAAACAAAAGTTGTCCACTAATGAGTGCATGCACCAACGAAAAACTTCCCTTTCCTTCATATTACAAAGAACAAGCTATGCCTGGATACATAGCTTCTACAGCCGAATTATCATTAACCTTGAAAGATTTCACGGTCCATGTTTTATTGTTCTTTTATTTCTCATTTCAAACTGAGCTCTGCTGAAAACCAACGAAATCTAAACTTCTTCATGAAGTTTTCCACGATTCAGTCATTTAAATAAATTAAACAGTCTTGAGCAATAATCAGTCAGAGCAGTTACCCATTTTGGATGAGTCATCTGCATAATAAATGTCTTAAAAATCCTCTTCTACGGCAGTTGCAGTCTAAATTTTTCTCTAATTGCCTTAATCCCTCAGCACAAAAAAACTCTATGTCCATATCCTCCTTCCATAAGTTTACTACCAAGCCAGCTCTTGTTCATCAGTGTTGCAAATTTACAGTATGTTAAATGCAGGAAGGTAGCGTACTTTGAACTAATTCTAAAATGAATTTCTGTAAATGGCTAATAAAAATGCCTTAAGAGATAGTAAGTGATTTCAAAGTTACTGTAGAGTAAACTTGTATTTCTTTTTAAACTGCTGTGTTCACACACACAAAATTTCAGTAATTTCAAACAATGACACTGTTAATAATGACACCTATTACCAACTATAGGGTTGGTAATTCCTATAGAAACAGACCAAAAAAGGGGGGTAGGAAGGGAGGGCTTGAGAAGATGGGTTACTAGCACATATTTCTCTTGAAGAGGATCTGAATTCAATTCCTAGTGCCCAACTTTGGCAGTTTATATTACATGGGATTTGATACCACAGTCACATACTTACCCACCAACCCTCCCCACACACATATACATAATTAAAATAAAAACAAACATTTTAAAAAGGGTTTTTGTTTTGTTTCAGGTTAGTGGGAATTGTTATATAGTGATTACTTATATATTTTCTCATCTACAAAAGCTGGGTAGTAATGATAGATTTTTCTTTTATATCCATATGAGAAAATTAAAGGGAAATTATTAAGCAAACATGAATTAAGATAGCACTTCTGTAATAAGCATGAAAACATACTACCAAAAGACAACTCACACTAATTTTTTGATGATATCTCCTCATTTGCTTTGTGACTCTGTAGCAGGTTGTAGGGGGAAATATCTTGAGAGATTATAAACCATTATTGAAACATAGGTTTCCTTTGCTACATCTGTGCTTCCTTCACTGTTCCTCTGTCCTTAACGTAGAGTAGACGTGGAAATTCTTGCATCAAGGTTATAGCACATGTCCCAGCACACTAGGCAAAAGTGTTTCCAGGGCAGCCATAGGAAAGAGGACAGAAAGGCTTATAAACCAGGTTCAAATGCAGGTTGTAGATATTATCAAAACACAATTAAAGCACTATGAGAAATAATAGTGGTGAAATAATTTAACATCCTTAAGACAGTGTACAAGAGCGATGAAAGTACCAAATCACCTCGTTTCCGAACACATATTCCTCCTGCCTATCCTATGTCTTTCTTTGTTACTTCAGTATTTCACACTGATGGTATCCTTATAAAAACAAAAGTTTTCGATTTGAACAGCAGGACTAATAGGCAAAAGGAAGCATGAGCAAGGACTTTTAATTTATAGTAGAGATTCAGGAATAGGTATATCTTGGCTAAAGCAGTTCTTGGTTCAAGACCAAAAAATACACCCATAGGATAACTCTTATGTCATTGACAGAAAAGATATGAAGCTTGCGTGGGTTACCCAAAAGTTCCTTAGTCAGACAATTTGAATTTTTGCTGCCTATTTGAGACATGTAGATGGAATCATGTGACTACTTAGTACATAAGATCATAGTCTTTGGAGAGTTACTGAAACTTAGGGAATTCACAGGTCCCACCTCTCCTCCAAAGTCATAAAACAGCAAACAGGTACTGGCTAGGGAAGATTCTTCAATTCTCCACATTGTCTGAAAGTTGGGCAGAGAGAACTAGGTATGGAGCCTTTATAAGACACCACCCATTTGATTATACCGCTACCATTGAGCATTGCATGCTTTTGTAAACACCTCAACTACAGTCCTATAAGGCAGTAATCTGTGTTCTTGGTCTATCATTGGTTGCCTATCTAGGTATGAGTAGGTACTTGTTTGCATCTTTCGAGAACCCTTTAAACAAGATGATTCAAAGAGGTTTAATGCAGTTGCATTCTGTACCTTCCTCTCTGTTACATAAAACTTAGTCTATTTCTCAACATCTCTCAAATTCTATGAATTCTACCAGTGCCCAATAAACTCTTTTTTTTACTGGTTATTATCAATATTGAAAAGTCTAACATAGTTTTACTTATGCTTTACACATATAAGCATTATCAACCCAGATTTTTAAACTATCATAAAAGCAAATGTGCATGTCAGATGCAAGAGAAAACACAAGGACTCACAGGGGCTGTTTTGTTACCTGTTTGTGTTACCTGTTACATGGAGTGTCGTTACCTGTTTTTGGAGATAGTGTCACCGTGTAACCCCTTCGAGTCTCAAACTCAGTTTTCAAAATAAACTAAAATTCACCATCATGCTGCCGAAGCCAGTTAAAGGCTGTAATTATAGCTGTGCATCACCATTTCCCAGCAATATATATATAGCGAACAAAGGGTGATCTCATGTTTGCTTCCAACTTATGTCCAGCATGATATGTTCACATATGACATAATTCTGTTTGCTCCTAGAACCCTCTGCTTCAATGAGGAAAAAAAAAAAAACAAAACTGAATATGTTTACCTTTAAAGTTGTATGGTGTAAGCAACACTATTCTAATGTTTAGAAAAATCCAATAGACTCTAAAAAACTTTTACCACCTCAACAACAAACAGATTCAATGACTTATTGCTACTACTCAGTGTTCCCAGCAAAGAAATCACAGGATCTGGATGCAGAAGTCTCTGCGGCCTCTCGAGCTTCATACCTGCATACGTGCTGCCACGATCCCCCACCGTGATGATAATGTACCAAGTGTCTGAAAGTGTAAGAAAGAGCCAGCTCAATGCTTTCTTTTTTTAATTACATTTTTATTTTTTATGTTAATTACAGTTTATTTACTTTGTATCCCAGCTGTAGCCCCTTCCCTCATTCCCCCCCAGTCCCACCCTCCCTCCCTCACCTCTTCCCTGCCCCTCTCCAAGTCCACTGATAGGGGAGGACCTCCTCCCCTTCCCTTTGACCCTGTTTTATCAGGTCTCATCAGGACTGGCTGCAGTGTCCTCCTCTGTGGCCTAGCAAGGCTGCTCCTCTCAAGGAGGGTGGAGAGGTCAAAGAGCCAGCCACAGAGTTCATGTCAGAGACAGTCCCTGTTCCCCTTATTAGGAAACCCACTTGGATACTGAGCTGTCATGAGCTACTTCTGAGCAGGGGTTCTAGGTTATATTCATACATAGTCCTTGGTTAGAGAATCAGTCTCAGACAAGCCCCTCTGCCCAGATATACTTGGTGCTTGTGGAGTTCCTGTCCTCTCCAGGTCTTACTAACTCCCTTTTCTTTCATATGATTCCCTGTACTCTACCCAAAGTTTGGCCATGAGTCAAAGACTCTACCTAGTAATGTATCAAATGTTTTTTTTTTTAAGAGTTGTTTTGGTTGTAGTGTCTCTTCACAGCAATATTGGCTAAGATTATACTTAAAAATATTATTTTATGTGTGTATGTATGTTTACATGTAATATATGCATATAGTATATAATATATAGGGTATATATATATATATCTTAAAGTCACCTATAACTTCACAAAAGTTATATCATTTTATATATGTAATATTAAAAATAAAAAATAGGGTAAATACGCCTATCTCACATAAATATAGTTTCTGTGATCTAGAATTTAACACAACACTAGGACATAAATTCTCAGCTAGATCAGATATTGTTATCTGCGTATCTGCATTTGAATGTTAAAGCTTCTATACATATAATTCTTGAGGGAAATTAACAACAATCCAAATAAAAGAAAGCCATTTAACAACAGTTTAAAATTTATGCAAAGACAGTAACATAAAATGATTCACAAAGGCTACCATATAGCTTTTGTTACAAATGCTAGAATGTATTTGTAATGTAATTATTGAAGTAATGTGTGCTGGCTTCATAAGTAAATGGCTGCAACAGAAATATCTCATTCTCATAATGAGCAAGGTGATATTCCTAACTTTTAAGGTTTTCTACTTTTCAGTCTTTAAAATAAAGCCATTAAAAACAAGTTAGAATACAATAGTTTTTAACCTAAAACAGTTTACTCCGAAATATTAAGATAGGTTTTTAAAGTACTAATGAAAGGGTTAGACTAACTTTGTAACCTGTATGTCTTCTAAAGCCTATAGTTTTGAGTTTTAGGTTCAGGTTAAGCTAATGCCTCTTAGTACCTTTTCAGAGAATGGAAAAATGTGACCCTATCTGTGAGGACAGAAAAAAAAGAAAAAGGGCAAGCAAGCAATGACCTTCCCTCAGCAAAAAGAAGGACCAGACCCTTGTCTTTGAGATAGTGTTTCTTAGCAACGAACCCAGACTTCTGAGTAGCTTTTGACCTCCAGCCAAAAGTCCGCAGCCCCTAATCTTCAAGGATGAGCTAACCACCTCCACCTTAAATTGCAGCTGCATCACACTTGGCAGGACTGGCCAAGCATGAGCACCTAAGACTAACCAATTATCTTACTTTATAGCTTCCTCATCCAATCCTAAATTGCCAAAACTGCAACTTTAAATTTCCCGCAATTTTTCTTTTAAAAACCTATAGGCCTTTGTCTCCTGGTGCCACACTTTGCTGGCAGGGGTGATCCCATTGCGCAATGGTTAATAAACCTCTTGTTTTTGCAATGAGTCGGTGGTCTGGGTAGTTTCTGGGAAGGGCCCAATCTTAAACTCCTGAACTGTGAGACCCCAGGTCTTACACTAAGTTTTAAGCAAACTTACTCATAAAATGAAGGGGCAATTTGTAAATGTTTTTATTTCCCTTTCTAGTTCTTTCTGAATTCTGGCTGGCTGGTTCAACTCAGCTGTTCTGGTTCTAAAGTCCACTCCAAGCTGATTCAAATAAGCTTCTCTAAGATTTTCACTGAATTGCTCTGCTTGGGAAAACTGCCTTTGAATGCCATAAACTGAACCTCAGAGAACTGCCTGCTCTGGACCTTTCCTGACTGATGTAAAACTCTGCTATATTCATGTACTCTACTCCTTATCTCTCTCTGTGATCCTTTCATTCTTGGTACTGGATTAAAATTCCTCTACAAAACTTAAGTACATGGAAGTATATAAAAGGAGAAGTATGCTATAAACAACATAGCAGAAACCTATTTTTGTGTTATAGATCAAGGATAAGAACTTCTTGATCTAATCATGGCGCCAATTATATGGGATGTCTGGGTGAAATGTGTGTGAGGGAGAGAGAGAAAGAGAGAGAGAGAGTTAGTTTGGTTTCCTAGTATTTGTTATTCTTTATTTAAATGCTACTAAATTGACATGTGCTAGCTTTGTAGTAATTCCTCTCATTCCGAGAAAGGCTGTAAAAAGACTATCAGAAAAGCCTGTGTAAATCTTCTCTGTGATTGAAACCTTCAGTCTTGCAGGGCCTCTCTGTACAAAGTGAGGTAAACAACTTAAACAACTTAGCGTCAGGAAGTCTGTAAAACTGACCCCAGCAGCTACATCAGAACATCTTCCCGGAAGAAAAGGAAACCAGCGTAGTTACCTTGATGGAGTTTAGACCCACTGAGGCAGCAGGAAAGGACACACTCCTCCACTTTTATTTGCTTGCAGGCTGTGAAGTGTACGCCAGGTTCCTAGTTTTGTGAACTGTCACCTGTGCTCAGGTGGGCTTGGGTGCTGCAGCTGTCTTTGAACACTTTCTGCTTCTGTAAGGAACCCCTTCTTCATATTCCTGTAAGTTACCCCTATAGAATGCATCATTTCACCAAGTTGAACTTTAGTGTTATCCAGACTTTGCTTTGTTGAATGTTCTCTTTCTGGGTGAGTAGACATGTGTCCTGCATCAACCCAGGAAAAGATTTTTTCACACAACAACACTCTTGAGAAAAATATTCCTATTCAATACCCTTCTTATGACAATGAATGACTATGTAATTATAGACAAGTCATTTAAACTCTTCATGTGCCTTTTTTTTTCAATCTGGAATGCTTAAGTGAACTAATAAAAAATAGGAATAAAGTTGAATCTGCTTAAATAGTTTTCAGTAATTATTAATAATAAAATAGTATTAATTTTTAAATGTATGTCCCTGAAGGCATACTGTCATACTAGTGGTAAAAAGATAAAAAAGTAAATTACTTGTTCTTCTAAGAGGACTGACAGGAAATAATTACCCACAGTTCTCATGCTAAGTACTACAGAAATCCCTGATCATTCTAACTAAAGAAATTAAAGAGCAGTCTGAAAGGTAAAAAAAAAAAAAGAGGCAGACCTGCCAGGGACTTTCATTATGATAAATTCATCAGTGATGAATCTCCAGGATTTGCTTTTCATTTTGTACTCCCAGACTGAATACTGAATTTACAACTCGGAAATAGCTTGAGGAACATGTAAATATGCCATATTCAAGAATTTTTAAATAAAGCACAGAAAAGAAATAGACTTTAAAGATAGCTCTCTGACTATTTCATTCTACATCAGCAGCCTAGAAAAAAAAACCTCTGTGTTATTGTCTTTATCCATTCCAACATCAAAGCCTTTGACAGGCTCACCACCTTTGCCATAGCAGTGGCCAAAATGTTTGGCTATGTGTGTGTGTGTGTGTGTGTGTGTGTGTGTGTGTGTGTGTGTGGTAGTGGGGGAGGACTCAGAAATTCTCATCCTGTGCAGATGACAAGAAGTTCCTCTTTCATAGTACAAGGTTCAATAGGATACCATAACAAGAAACTATTCCTACCAAGAACTTTTCCTTTCTCTCATTCACAGATGTCATTTTAGAGGAGGCTCATTATGCATTTGGAACCAGGGATGCCATTTCCTTATGTCACATCACTGATGGTCACATGGGAGTCATAATGGGTTCTCTTACTCTCACAGCTCAGAAGCTTCTAGGAAAACTCTATGGCTCAACTAAGATTCTCAGATTCTGCTGTAGTAATTACTGTAAAGACCACAAATGTCTACAGAGCTCAAGTGTGGTAAGTGGACTTCTGTGCCACTTTGCAGTCATGGATGGCAATGTTCCTTTCACGTCCTGAGAGTCTTGCAGAGTAAGCTACAGAGTAAGCTCAAGCATAGAAACATACAGTAATGTGAATATTCTCATTTATGGTGAGACCAAACCCTAAACCAAAGTGCCATGGCTTCAGAATGTACAAATAGAATTTAACTAATATGTATAGCAATTGAGACTTGTGAAGAGAGTGTTTTCATATATCTGTGTGATGCTTTGTGATTTCATTTCAATAAAGTATTAAAAAAAGGTAAAAGAGTAAATGTTACAGTTTTTAGGATTTGACCTTGAAAGTACTTAATGCAAAGTAACAGAAGGTTAGTTGGCTGACTCTCACTGACATATAAACAGACTCTTAACACCTATGTGTTCTTGTACTTATAGTCTGTTTTGATAAAGTCCCATAACATAATAGTTCAAGTGTTTAATTTTTTTTAATTTAAAACATTTTATTGATAATAAAATTACTCAGGGATAGAGGAGGCTCCCTGGCATCTGTGTCTATGGGGTGACCCTCGCTGAGACTTCTAGCAGCAGGGGGTATGGAGCCTATAGTTGCCACTTCCTGGAGCCAGGTGAGGCTTCCAATGGAGGAAGGTGGACACCAACACACCCATAAAACCATCGACCTCAAATTTGTCTCACCTACAAGAATTGTAGGAATAAAGATAGAGGAGAGATTGAGGGAATGGCCAACCAATGACTGGCCCAACTTGAGACCCATCCAATGGAAGAGAGTAACCCCTAACATTGTTAATGATGCTCTGCTATGCTTGTACACAGGATCCTAAACCTAACTGTCTTATGAGAAGTTTCACCCAGCAGCTGATGGAAACAGATTCAGAGACCCACAGCCAAGCAATAGGCTGAGTTTAGAGTGTTTTGTGGAAGACTGGGAGAAAGGATTGAAGGATCCGGAGAAATAAAGAATTACCAGGCCACAGAAGAAGACAATGCAGTCATTCCTGATGAGACCTAATTTACTAGGATCAGAAGGAAGGAAAAGAAGACCTCCTGTATCAGTGGACTTGGGGAGGGGCATGGGTGCAGAGAGTGGAGGAAGGGAGAGATTGCGATGGGAGGAGAAGGGAGGGAACCACGTGGGGGGGGATACAAAGTGAATAAAGTGTAATTAATAAAGAATTTTTAAAAAAAGAAATGGCTAAATATTCCTGAATTGGAAAGTGACATATACCTAAGGATTCAAAAATCTGAATTACTTTATTCAAGATAAAGTAAAAAATTTACACACCAGAAAAACATAATCAAATTTCTAAAATTCAAAAACTTATGATATTTGTTATAAAACAATACTTACATGAGAAGGAAAATTAATTGATAGTACATTTCTCATCAGAAATTATAGAATCAAGAATGAAAGGATATGTATTATTAAATATGTTAGTTTCTTTTCCTGTTGCTGTGAAAAGCAAAAGAAGAAAGAGCAAAAGAAAGAAGGGAGGGAGGAAGTAAGGCAGGAGCGAGAAAGGAGGAGGAATGAAGTGAGATGGAAACAAAGGGTGTAAGGTAAACTGACAGAGATCACTTAAGGAGTTTGGGTTTATTGTGACCCACAGTTTAAGGTACAGTCCATCATTGTGGGCATGCCAACGCAGCTGGAGCTTGAAGCCACTGGGAACAGTAACATCAAAATGGAGAATTTTTAATGTGTGTGCGTAGTACACAATCTTCTCTTTGTATATTCAAGGTTATCAGTCAGGGAATAGCGTTGCTCACAGTGGGAAAAATCTTCCCAGTTCGCTTGACTTAAAATAACGCGAAATATCCCAGAAGGAGAAAGACAAACACGGTATATACTCACTTATATAGACCTATAAGATATGATAAACATAATGAAATCTATACACCTAAAAAAGATAATCAAGAGAGCAGACATGGGGTAAGAGGATCAATCCTCATTTAGAAAGACAGATGGGACGTGCATTGAACGCATGACAGGGGTCTACTGAGCGCATCTGAAAGCCTCTAACTAGCAGTGTTTTCAAAGCAAAGACTCATGACCAAACCTTTGGCAGAGTACAGGGAATCATAAGAAAGAAGGGGAGTTAGTCTGATGGGGAAAGGATAGGAGCTCCACAAAGACCAAATATATCTGGGCATAGTGTCTTTTCTGAAACTGACATTCAACCAAGGACCATGTATGGATATAACCTAGAACTTCCGCTCAGATGTAGCCTGTGGTAGCTCAGTAACCAATTGGTTTCCCAAAGTGAGGGGAACAAGGACTATTTCTAACAGGAACTCAATGAAGATACCTGATAAAACAGGATCAGATGAATGGGGGGAGGTCCCCCCTATCAGTGGACTTAGAAAGGGGCACAGTGGTGATGAGGGAGGGAGGGAGGGACTGGGAGGGAACGAGGGTTCGGGGCACGGCTGGAATACAGAATTAATAAAATGTAACTGATAAAAATAAAAATTATAAAAAAAAATAATTTCCCACAGTCATACACAGAGGTTTACCCTTGGGTGAGTTAAGATCTTCTCAGCTTGACAATTGCAATTGACTTTCACCCTAGAATCCTACTTACAGTAGAATATATCTTAGAAATGAAGAAGATTTGAGACATTTGGGAAAAACAAAGAAAAATCTATCAGTAACGCAACTACCCTAAAATAATACCAACGTGATGTTGGTATTATTGGGAGAAAGATTATGAAAGTGGAAATGATTCCTGAAATGTTAGCAAAGAGAAAAGTACACATAGAGAGATATGCATATACATAATGGAGTTTTCCTTTACTTTTGAGTTGTCTTTATATTTAACAGTAGAAAAATATTAAGGCACAGTTCAATATGACTTTGAAATTAAATAGAGAAAGCCTTAGCTGTCCAGAGGACCTTCCTGAGTTAAACAAATGTGCTTTGGGAGAAAACTGGTGCTATCTGCTGATATCTCTTCAATTTCTTTAAGTTCATCTATGTATCTATCTATCTTGAAGAAAACCATAAAATACTGATAAACTGACAAAACCATCCAACTTTCCACTAGCTAATTAGTAAACATTGTTCATTGTTATTTTAAGTTCTCTGTCCTGGCATTGTGCCTAGCAGCTATCTTTGAACACGTTGTGAATGAGGAAGTATGATCTTGGAATGAATAATGGGCCTATACCTACACATGAGAAACAGTCCTCCCAAACCTGTCCTTTGTGTCACATTCCTTCTTTGAGTATTATTCTTTCTGTTGTTATTTGTACAAACAATGAACTTTCTCATTCTTTTATTTCTTTGTGCTCTCATTGAATTTGAATGCAGCAAGGGAGGAACCTATTTTGCCCAAATCATTAATAAAAATCTGGGCCCAGGAGGGCCTGCAGACTGATGAATCAACCAAGGACCATGCATGGAGAGATCCTGAACCGCCTGCTCAGATGTAGCCCATGGGCAGCTCAGTCCCTGTGGGGGTTCTCTAGTAAGAAGAGTCATTGGCATGAACTTGGTTGCCCGCTATTTGATCAACTCCCCCTGGTGAGGTGGCCTTACTAGGCCACAAAGAAAGAGGTTCCAGAGAGTCCTGATGAAACCTGATAGGCTAGGGTCTGGTATTAGGGGAGGAGGACCTCTCTTATCAGTGGACTAGGGGAGGGACATAGGAGGCAAAGAGGGAGGGAAGATGGGACAGTACTGGAAGAAGATGAGGGAGTGGGATACAAAGTGAAAAAAACTGTAATTAATAATAATAATAATGAAAAAATAAAAAAATGAAGAAACATTTAAACCTTAACAGGAGAGAAAAAAAGCATGTACTAAAATTGTAAGGTTTTCTTCTTCACAGTTTCATTGGAGGCTTTAGAGACTGAACTGTCATTTTTCATCTTTGTAATTAATGCTTATATTGTACTGTTAATATGGTTTGAAAATAAACTTGTGATTGTTATTCTGTGCCATCAGAAATGTGTGCTTGCCCATGAAAACAAATAATGTTATTAGCAGTCAGTTTTAGAACACTAAAGGTGAGAGCAGAAAACTCTGCTATCAAGTCAAAAATTCTACTGTGTTTTAGAGCTTTCTATCATGTGATTTGATATATGAGAAAAGTCTTAAAGTGTCCCTAGTTCTATTTGATCAGGTGTCATTCTGGTTAGTATGATTCCTCTTAATCAACAACACAAAAAACAATGCTGGATTTGGAAATGGCTTAGTTGATATGTTTTTTGTTCTTTTGTTTTAAACAACTATTAAGATGAATTCAGAACTACAGAACTCATTAAAACATACACACATACTCACTTCAAAGCAGCCTCACAGACATGTGAATGCAAATACATGCTTTGATACATACCACACTTACAATAAAAACATATTTAAAATGTATTTATTAAATAATATGATATGAATTAATACATATTAAATATGTATGTATAAAATATGTATAAATACACATACACACATGAAATCAATATTTGTACTGATTTAAATATATGTGTATATATGTTCTGAAGCATATAAATTGACAGATACACGTAGCATCATTGGATGCACAGATATTCATTTATGTCTGGCAGAAGGTTCCATAGTGAAGATACGTATCACATCTTGATAAGAGCCGAAGGTACAAGTTAGTAGAGGCTCACAAAGATTGATGTCAGGGAGGTTTTATAAAAATAACATTAGACAGAGTAACCCTAATGGGCACAGAGAATAAATTATATGTGCTAAGTGCTTTTTTATGAAAAAAAAAATGCTACTGCAAAAGTAATTTTCAAGGTATAACTGAAAAACACAGCTTTTTATTTTTTTTCTTTCTGTCTTTCTGTGTGTGTGTACTTTACTTTTCCTGTATTTCTTTCTAGAATGTGCTCACTGGGACCAATTAGAGAATAGGGACTCTATCAATTACGAAGACATTAATATTTCATCTCATCTCAGTATACTCATCTGTGTCTACATACTCTCCTAATGCCCCCAAAACTGACCACAGCTTGGAAAGAGTAGTTTGTAATGGCCATCTATATAATTTAAGCACTCCTGTTATAATTGGCCTGGCGAAGTGATCTATTTAGAAGGGCTATTTGCAGTATACTTATAAATACTAATCCCTGATTAGTATTAGATTAAATGGTTATACATAATATTGTTTTCTGTATAAAATTTCTTCATCCAGAAAACTTTATTTTGAATTTAAAGTAAAGTAAAACATTCTTATTTTATTTTATTTTTCTTTTTAGTTATATTTTGTTAACTCTGTGTCCCAGCTGTATCCCACTCCCTCATTCTCTCCCTAACTCCACACTCCCTCCCTGGTCTCTTCCCTGTCCCTTTCCAAGTCCACTGATAGGGGAGGACCTCCTCCCCTTTCATTTGACCCTGTTTTATCAGGTATCTTCAGGGCTGGCTGCAAAGTCCTCCTCTGTGGCCTAACAGGACTGTTCCTCCCCTGGGTGTGGGGAGGTCAAAGAGCCTGCCCTTGAGATCCTGTTAGAAATAGTCCTTGTTCCCCTTACTTTGGAAAACTACTTGGTTACTGAGCTACCACGGACCACGTCCAAGCAGAAGTTCTAGGTTATATCCACAGATGGTCCTTGGTTGAGTGTCAGTCTCAGAAAAAACCCTGTGCCCAGATATAAAACATTCTTTTAAGACTGTCTTGACACTTTATTCATTGATTATCTGGGTCCTTCATGATCTAAATAAGAAAGAAGCCAGCTGAAAAGGAAAGGCATGGAAACTACTAAGTACACTGATTGTACACACACAAGACATTAGACACAGAACAAAGTTTTGCAAAGGCCAGATTTGAGGCAAATAGAACAAGTGTTGTACCAAGCACTTACTGCAAATATTTTGTTTTTTTAAATTAAATTTTTAATTTTTTATATTAATTACATTTTATTCACTTTGTATCCCAGCTGTAGCCCCCTCCCACATTCCCTCCCAATTTCAACCTCCCTCCCTTATGTCCTACCATGCCCCTATCCAAGTCCACTGATAGAGGTGGTCCTCCTCCCCTTCCATCTGACCCTAGCTTATCAGGTCTCTTCAGGACTGGCTGGTTTTTATCTTCCTGAGACACTGTTCTATTGATAAAAATATTGGAAACTACAAATGTCCTCCATCAACTTTCACAAAAATAATTTCATTGCCACCTTGAATGGGAATTCAAAAATGAGACCTGTGCACCTCAGGCATCTCATAAAATTAGAACAATATAATAACTGCTTATTAAAGAACATATTACTAAGAGGACCATCCAAAATCATAGAGAATTTTGTTTTTATAAGATTTAATTTCAGACAAACTCCCTACACATCTTCCAATGGATTCACAATTGTATGAGTTAGAATAAATAAGTTATTATAACTGACCACTGATAACTAAAATTTAGACATTTGAAAAGTCCATTTAAAAGCATGTGTTTCTCATGTTAAGACAAAAATGATGACATGAACTCATGTAGGAGGATACAGCTTAGGTTTCTACCTTCCCTCATATTTCTGTCTCTAAGCAATAACATTCATTGTGGATGGATGCGGACATGGCCTGTACTTTCTTAAACTGCGTATGTTTCTGTTCCCTCATGGTATCTTTGTTCCTTTCAGCTACATCACATGTAAAAAGAAAAATGACTATATACTTTGAACTCTTATTCAGGGAAATTGGGTCTTGAGAAAGGAGTGTTTAATTCATCTGAAGTAGTTATTTCCTGCCTATTTTTGTACCCTCAACCTCTTTTGTAGTCAGTCAGTAATAATGCTATTGCAGTTTGCTGTTTATACTCAACTTGTAATAAAATGGAATTTTTAGTTAAAATACGGGGAGAAAATACATATATATGTGTGTCTATGTATGCCTTAGTGTATGTAGCTGAGTCATTAATGAACACTAATAAATATTAATTACCAACTTCCTAGGAATATGATTTCTTATTCCCAGGAATACAAAGGTGCATACAGGCTACAGAAGGAATGACAGGATACCCTTTCACCTGAATGTTACAAAAAATGTTGGACTGCAAGAAAATTCCTGTATTGTACAATTAAATGTACACTGTAGCTGACATAAATTTTGTAATCAAATTATACTAAGGAGGTTCTAGGAATTCTGTACATTGCCAATTATTTTCCTAAAGGTGTAGCTTCAGAGAATTTTATGATCAATATCCAAATATGGTGAATACTTTCTGATTGATAAAATAAATAGTTTTGTAAAAAAAAAGAAAAGAGTCTGGAATGAATGAGAACTAAGAATACACTTCTGACTCAGAGTTTGAAGACAATTGTTTGGTTGGCATCAAAAACATTGGCAATATCTGATACAAAGTAATAGAACATTCTTTTAGCTATTCCAGAAGGCCACTTGGATTTAAATGGCCATTAGATCATAGAGCTTTAATAATAGACCCTGTTGAAAACAATGATGAATAATAGTCATCTTTGTTGAATAGATTAAAATTACTTAAATTACTGAACAAAAATACTTTGGAATACACTATATTTCTTTTTTTAGGGACAATTTAAAATAACAGGCTACCAGATGTAAAGTCTAAATATGACTAGCATTGAGTTATAAGACACATTCACAACAACCACAAATATTTTTATGTGAAATTTGGGCATTGGTTAGGAAGCAACAGGAAAATAAGAAATTTATTGAAGACATTTGGTCGCTGAGTATTCCCTATCTACCCACAATACTGAAGCATCTTTCCCAGCAGTAAGAGCTGTTCTACCTGTATTGAATGATTCTTCTTTTGAAAATCTTGTAATGGCTATAGTAGTAGGTAGTCATCTGAAGAGGAGATGCTAAATTTTCTCATGTTCAGCTTAGTAGCATTCATTTTGCTTTCAGACTTAGATGCTACCTAGATGAATTTTAGAGTTTCCTGTGTAAATGTATACTTTGCTGCTTTGAAAAATAGACCAGATTCACTGAGAGAATATCCCTAATAAAGCTTAATGATACACAGCCTCAATTGTCATATTTTAACACACACACATCATATAACCCCACACACCAAATCTTTTTATTTGTGGTTTGAGAATCTGTGCATTTGCCTATGTATAAATAAAACATATTTAAAGGTGTGAGTACTATGACCACAGATTCTAGAATTCACATATTAGGGATTTTAGAAATATCTCTTGGTTATTGGCCTAAATTTCTGTTATGTTTAGATAGAGAACAGAAATTTTATTTCCTGCTGTCTACCGCTTTTGGGTATGATTTTTGTCTTTTTCTTCTAGATCTTTTAGGTGTTCTATTCATTTGCTAGTATGAGATCTCTTCTTCTTCTTCTTTCTTTTATGTAGGCACTTATTACAATAAGCTTGTTTCGTAGAACCTCTTCCATTGTGCCTCATAATTTTGGGTATGTTGTGTATTCATTTTCATTCAACTCTAGAAACTCTTTAATTTCTTTCTTTAGTTCTTTATTAACACATTTATTTTTTTCAATCAGTAGACAGTTGTTCAGTTTCTATGAGTTTGTGAGCTTTTTATTGTTTCTGTGCTTATGTTTGGGGCCTAGATGTAAAGAAATGAATTGTACTCTTGGATTTTTTCTTTGATGTGTATCTCATTAGTTTCCATTTGAAGTCAATTTGTTAGGTATTAATAGAGTTATGCCTACTTATTTCTAAGGTCCATTTGATAGGAATACTTTTTTCTATTGTTTTGTTCTGAGTTATTGTGCATTATTGATGTTAAGTTGTATTATTTGAATGCAGAAGAAGGGTTGAGCCTGTTTTCATATCTATTCTCTTAATCTGTGTCTTTTTCTTAGAGAATTGAGACTATTGATGTTGAGAGATATCAATCAATGACCAATGATTAATGATTGTTGATTCTTCTTTATTTTGTCTGTGGTGGTAGTGGTAGTGATAGATGTGTGTGTGTGTGTGTGTGTGTGTGTGTGTGTATATCTGTGCATGGATTCCTGTGTTTCTGTATGTCCTGATTCCTTTTTTTTCTTTGACTTTATTGGTCTGGGTTTTTTAAATCTCTAATCTATTTCTTGTAACTGGAGAAAGTTATTCAATAACATATTACTTCTGTATATTTTACATAATTATTTTCATATCTCCTATACCTAGTTTATTTTTGAGAGCTGATATGATGTGTCTATTTTACTAATCATTTTGCTTATTTTTTCATTGATTTTATGATATTACAATATTCCTCAGACATAAACATAGACATATTTGAATTCGATTCATCTTTGAAAGGAAAGCATTTTTATTCTCATTACACATATTCAAATTGCTAATAATAAAAACAATAAATTTGCTCAGTAAACCTCTAGCTACTGTCATTGAAGTAATGGATGAGGATCCAGAACAAAATACTGCCTTGTGTTTTCTTTTTGCAGCTACTATATAAATGTTTTTCAATTTTGTTTTTTCCTTTTTTTATTATTTACTTTCCACCCTAGTTGTAGCCCCATTACTCTTCTTCTCCTAGTCCCACCCTTCCTCCTTCCCCCTCCCCCATCTCTCCTCTTCTTCAGAAAAGGGGAGCGACATTTCCCATCCATCCCACCTCATCAAGTCACATCAGATCTGAGCATGTCCTCTTCCCCTGTGGCTTGGCAAAGCAGTCATACAAAGGGAAGTGATCAAAAAGCTGGCAAGTGAGTCAGTATCAGATACAGTCCAACTTCCCTTACTAGAGGACCCACATGAAGTCTAAGATGCCCATTTGCTATGTCTTTGTAGGAGCCCAGGTCCAGTTTATGCATTGTCTTTGGTTGATGCTTCAGTTTCAGGAAGCCCTTCTGGGTTTTGGTCAGTTGTCTCTGTTGGTCTTTGTGTTGAGTGCCAATCATCTACAGGCCCTTTTCTCTTTCCTCTCACTTTTTCATAAGACTCCCTATGCATTGCCCAATTTTTGACTGTGAGTCTCACCATCTGTTTCGATACACCGCTAGGTAGAACCTCTCAGAGGAGAACTATTGTAGGACCCTTTCTGCAAGTTTAGCAGAGTATCATTGATCATGTCAAGGGTTGGCACTGTCCCATAGGATGGGTCTTTGGTTGGGTCAGGAACTGGTTTAACATTCTCACAATCGCTGCTCTGTTTTTTTTTTTTTTTTCCCTGTGATTCAGCTATTTTGGAATATTCAGCGCTTCTGTGGTAGGACTGCTGGTTACTAGAGACATATTGTTCTGGTTTTTATTAATTGTGTTATTAAAGTAGCATTTTAGCATCTTGGATTGGGAATAATGTAATTCTAGGTGCTGATTTCTGGTCTTATCGTTGTTCAGTTGGTATTTTGTTCCTTTTTCTGTTTAATCTCGTTCTTAGGGAGAGTGTTGTGGTTTTTTTGCTACCTTTGGCAAATATTTTAGAGTCTTGAAGAGTTTGAGAGGTGGGGCGTTCCAGGGGAAACCTGTTTCTGGACATTAAGACCTGAGAATTAAGGATGGAAAATGGCTGGGAGTGGAGGTTGAGATTGGATGAGCTTCACAGAAGGGAGGGAAGTGTGGTGTTCCCTGAGGATCTGCTTATTTCCCTGGGTGTGTGGACAGTGAATGAGGAGAGGTTGCAAAAGAAGGTACGAAAAGAGCTGGGGATGATACCGAAGAATCGTACTTGGGGGAATGGATATAAACGCGCAGATACATAGTTAGCCTATGGTTACATCCTCAGGGTGGTCTTTGCCTTTCCATTGAGAGCTACGTGAAGCTGGGTGATAGACAAAGCAATGAGTGGGAAAAGGAATTCTAAAGGGTAAAATCTGTGTGATTCGCTGGAGCTGGGTTAAGGAAGAAAGGGATTCTGCTGCAGAGCTGAGAATGAGAGTGTGGGATTGGAATTGGAGGAGGGGAGGAAGAGGTGAAGATGTACATACAGTTAGCCTGCCTCCTTCTCTGGCAGGAGTGGTCTGCCAGGGAGTGCTTGCTGGAGTTGGGGGATGGGCTGGGATAAAGCAGCTATTGCCCTAGTGTGGGGATGCTAGCCGGAGGAAGATCTATAGGAACCACTGGAGATGGGGGCAGAGATGGAGGGAGGCTGCAGGAAGTGTTCTCTTCCACATCATAGGATGAGACTAAGGGATTGGATTTGGAGGAGCAGAAATAAGTATAGGTCTGGAGATGTAGCGTGGGAGAAGGGGTGTTTACAGCAGGTGGTCTATTGCAGAGCTAGGGTCTTTCATTAAAATCATAGTAATTTTAATCTCCTCTCTCCTTCCTCAGTATTTACCTCCCTTCCTGTTCCTAAGACCAGCCATCTTTTCCATTTTCCACATTACATCAAATCCGTTGTACTTTAATATTCTCTTCCTTATTGCTTCTTTAAATCCATCATTGAATTGTCCTCTTATATTTCCCAGATTTCTGCAGTTATTTCAAGATATGGACTTAAATCTGCATATGTGGAACAAGAAACCTCAGATGAGAAAGAACATGAAACATTTGTTATTTGTGGTCTAAGCTATAAATCAATATGATTTTTCACTAGCCACATCTATTTATCTTTAAATAAAGGGAATAAGAAATGCTATAATTATAGTTTTAATAAAAAGAATTAAAATGAAACATGAAGATTGAAAGTGAGGAGGTATAAAGGAGAGATGGATCTGGGTTGTTAGTGGAGAAGTAAGGGTGACTATTATCAAAATCCATCGTATGAAATTCTCAAAGAATTAGTATAAATGTTATATAATATATATCAGTAAATGTTTTAAATATTGTTTTTAAATATCCATATTAGAAGAGTTTGCATCAAAAAGAGGAAGAAAAAGTCACCTATGATCACTATTGTTGACAAAATATATTTATTACAACCATTTTTAAATTAATATTGAGTTACTCAAAAAATGCACTTGAGTTTATGAACAAGAAAAATGAAATTAATATTACAAAAAGATGTTCACATTTTCATTTTTATTCATAACTAGGTTATGGATGAAATCAATAAATATGTTGATAGAAAAATGCATAGAGGAAATGTGGATTTCATGTTCCCTAAACTTTTAAAACTTATACAATCAAATGCTACAATTTAAAGTAGGAAATACTAATACATTTCAATGAAATTAAGAAAGAATATATGGCATGCATACTCAGTGAAATACTACCTAGCTTTTACAAAGAAAGTAGTGGTTCCAACACTACTGTTTGTGTCACTATTTGTGACAGCATAGATTAACTTAGAGGATAATACATTAAGTGAAGTAATTCGGATAATGAAAGAAAATCACGAATTATTTCAGTCTATATGGAATGTTAAAAAGTTTAACTCATGTGATCAGAGAGTCACCTACCAGGCGTATAGGATTACAGTGTACAGTGTAAATCAATGCATGGATAATTTTTGTTTGATAGAAAAAATTTCCAGGAGTCTAACGTAAGACATGGTTATTACGTGTAATAGCTATACATAAAAAATTAGTAAGTAATTTTAAGTTTTATTTCCAAAAAAATTATGAATATTTGACACACATGTCAGACTAATGTCGACTAATGTAGCATGTTAGACTAATGTAGCAATTCCACAATCAGTAAATAGCCAAAAATATCACATTGTGTATGGTAAATATATGATTTTTAGTGTCAATGTAAAAAAAATTGGTGAAGATCAAATAAAATGAACAATATTCTTTTAAATATATCTTTAAATAATAAATACATATTTGTTTTATATTTATATGTTATATTTATTATATTCTTACATACTATTTATATATTATACATAAGTGTATATTAATTTATATGGATACTTAAATATAACATTTATATATTATATGTAAGATGTATATATTATATACTTACATATATATTAAGTTATGCTTGGAATTCAAAGACATTTTCATTGTCCGATATATCTGGCATTTTTCTTAACATTAACACACTTGTAAATTTAGGCTCCTAAAACAAATATATTTTTAAATTACTTTTAGACTAGTGATATAAAGAGGAATGAAGTTTTGAAACTTCCCCATAATTTAGAAAAAGACAAGATAAATACTTTCTGAATTATGCATGTAATATTTACTGATTATCTCTTTATCTGCATATATATTCTATGTTTTAAATTGTGGTATGTGATGCTCACTTTACAGCATGATCATGAAAGCTCTGAAGAACCACTTTAATAACAATTTCTTTGCCTTTTGAGTCCCTATGTTTCTCAAAAGTTTAGTCTTATTTTGATTTGAAACTGGGGTAAAATTGATTAAATTTTCCTCTTGATAATCAGATCTCTGAATCTTTTCCAAAATATTTGCTTTCTGATAGTTTGAATTAAGTTTAGTTTTTTTGTTTGTTGTTTCAGACTAAATGTCTTAAAACTTGTATTTTGTCCGTTTTGCTTGCTATCTTGTTCCTTATACTAACTACTGGTACATTCTTAAACACCTGTTTTCTATAATTATAATTTCATAGAAATCATAGGCTATTAACATCATTTCCCATTCCCTGAGTGACACTAAAATAAGGATTTTGAAGAAAACACACTTTGCTGATCATATGGAATAGTGGCAAGTGTCCCTTGTGAAATTCAGCTTGCACGACATCTCTAAATCTCAGTGTTTCTGTTTTATGACTCATGCCTCTCTTCTGAATTTCAGGAGTTGTGCTTTTGAGAGGATCTCTGCCCTTAAGCAATTGACTCTCTTTACAGCATGCTCTGTTGTCCCAGGGAACACCCATATGACAACAAACAAACAAACAAACCACCTCATTCAGTAAATCAACACAATCACGTGGATGATGTTACAGCCCACGATATGTAAACAGATTGAAAAGGAAGATACTTTACACACCTTCTGCAGTCTGAGGAAATCTCCAAAATGTAATTTCCATGTGTATCCAGGAAGAATTTCAATGCTTTTTTGAGGTATTTCTTTTCCCCATGTATCAAGAGGTTATGTAACTTTATTCTCATTTGTTTCTTTTCACTGCTTCAGCACCAGCCACTTCCAAAGTGCAAATAACTTTCTTTGCAAAGTAACTTAACCTTTATTTTTTCTAAACCATACTCCACTTAAACTGTCTTCCTAACCACGCCTTGTTAATGAAACAGAAACCTGAGTGATTTTATGAAGCAGAGGGAATAAAGCCCTTAGAAGATATTTTCTCTGTTTAGGCTTACCAGCTCTTAAAGAAACAAGTCCTCTAAAGCAAAGACTCTCTCCAAAACTCTATGCTTTCTCTCCATGGAGCAAAATCTGTCAACACTAGGAGGTGGTCTGCCAAACGGTATATCATTTGAACAACAGTTCATCACAGCTATGCCTGTCATTTATAAATTTTGTGTTAGTTATGAGATGGTACATGTGAGCTGTGTCACAAAACACGTACAACACTTTGTTATTTTTCTTCCTTTCTTTTTCCCTCTCATGTTGCTTGGCGTATTTTCTCTCCGTTCTAGTGCTCACAACACGCTTTACTTTGAAACACTTTTCAGCCGCAAAAAAATCTTATCTTTTCTGGTATATGAGGAATAGATTTGTTGTCTCTGAAGTTTTAAGGACAATAAGAAGAGTGGCAAAACATTAAAAATAATCTTTCGCATATCTTCACTACTTTTAGGAGGAAAAACTTCTTTAAAATATTTTTTTGTAATCCCTGAAGGGATTTCCTTCTCCTACTTATTTTGTGGCTGTTACTCACAAAATGGTAACAAGCACTGAAAATATACTCCCACTGTGGCTTATTAGGTAATGAATTACTTCCTGAGATTAATATAATATGCAATGCCTCAGACAGGTGAGCAGCCTAATTGCTTTTCATGCTTGCTCTATACCAGGAAACAAAGAGTCAGGTATATAATGCAACATTCTTTCCTTTTTAATTATATATTTTAATTACATACTTCTTAGAATAACAATTTTCAACAATGAACAAATTTTCTCTTACACAGTGTGGCCACACAACTTACGTGAACTAGTGGTTAGACGAGACCAAAAATGCCTTCCTTTGCAGTCTATCACATATTGACTATTTCTGAACTAAAAAGCTAACTAGATTTTACTACAAGGCACATAGACACAGATTTGAGTGTAGCCAATGGAATTCTACTACTTTTCCTATAACTGGTTCTGACAGCAATCCCCAAGTCTGCACAGAGGGCAGATTACATTGTGTGCAGGATGTCTCTAGATAACCGAAAACACCTCATGTCCTCCTCCCTTTTAGCTTTATAAAAGTCTTTTGATTTTTCACAAAGAACTAAATCTGAAGTTCTATGCAATAATTAAAGAAGCAAATGTCAAACTTACCTATACAAGAGAAAATTTTTAAAAATAAAATAATTTTTTAAATGCACCGTTGTACCTGGATATAAGAAACTTAGTGTCTCATAAAGTGTGAAACACCTTGCAAATGCAGCAAACAGAATTATTTTAAGGACAAAATCAATAGCTGAAAATGTGTGCAAACTTGAGTTTTTTATTGGTAGTTTCTGCAGAGAAAGAGCTGAAACAGCAGGAGAGGTAACGACAGCCCCAAAAGTCATTACCCTGATCTCCAAGGAGACATCTAGAAAAGGTTCTTTCTCTACAGTGCAGATGTGTGTCACATGTGGCCCAGGGCGCCAACCATAGGCAAAAGAAAGTAGCACTCAAGAAGAAATGGGGAACTCATATTAAGAAGATTTGTTTCAAAAGTCTTCTTTCTCTGCATCCACTCTTCTGGAAATTGATGTCCCCAAAGGCAGTAGTCTTTTCTGTCTTGTCTTTACCTAAAGCAGGCTGGAAAAAGGGTGCAAAATGGACCAAAAGAAAAATCTCTGGAAAAGGAAGTAAACTCTAAAGCTTACACCAAGGTGGAACTCAAGAGACACAAAATCTAAGCTCAGGGAATGAAAATGAACTGAACACAAAGAAAAGATAATGTTATCCTATAATTAGAGCAGTTAAAGAAATTAATGGTATGGGTAATGTATTATTTATCAAAGGAAAGTTTCATCTGGATTAAGAAAGGTCACAAGAAATTATAAAGTAAAGCTTAATGACCACTTAGTTGATTCAAATAGGGGAAAGTAGACATAGGTGACATGCATATGTACACATATTGATAAAATTATGTTAAATAAATGTAATGTATACATGTATATAAGCATATAAGTATATGTGTGTGTGGGTCCGTGTGTGCTAGAAGGAATACTAGAAATATTAAGTACCTTTTGTATCAATACATCTGTACAGAAAAAGTTTCCTAATCTAAGTTCTTTCAGTAACCTAAAATTGTAGATGGGTAGAAGGCCAAAGCCAATTCAGAAATGTTTTTTAGAATAAGAGACACACTGAGTAATATACCAAATATATCAACATATTAAGATTGGGAGCCTCTTCCTAAATATCTAAGAAATTCATTTACTCTTTGACTGAAATCCTATCAGCTGAGTTCTGTTTAAGAAGATTTCCTATACATGTACCTGGAAGGGTGGACCTTTTCTGAATTTATCATCCACATCATTTTTTCACATATATAATATGTTCCTTTAGATGATCATCATGCATAATAAATTCATGATAATTCAATGAAAGTTAACATTTCCAAACTATTTTTAAAACTCCAATTTCATTACTCTTTTTATTGCTAAGCTCCTCATTTCAACCATTTTTTGCTATGTTTTTAAGTAGCATGCTTTTTCTCAACACAGGTTTTATTTTCTTCTTTAATTATCCAAACCAGCTTCTTACTTTTGTAGTCATTTCCTTTAAAACCCTCTGAAGTGAAAATGTATTTTTCTAAAAAATTTCCACTGCTAGGTATA
>REGO01001149.1:145660-172079 GCA_010120015.1 Rhombomys opimus
TATAGCTTAGCTACAGTAACGCCATTTTGCAAGGCTTGTACTAGCAGGCATGAGTCCAAGGCCAGGCCACCTGGCCCTTGTGCCAAACAGGATATCTGCGGTTGGAAGTTAGAACTACTGGCCCAGGGAAAAGAGAGCGGAAAGTACCGAGAAACACCCTGCGTACCCAAGATAGAGTCATGCCAGATCATATCTGATTTCCCAGAACTAAGGGGACTTGCCCCCGGGCCGTGTTTGAATCCACCAATGAAATCCCTGTAACTATGCTTCTCGCTTCTGTGCCCGCGCTTTTTGCTACTTTCCCCTATAAAAGACCCACACCCCAGCCTGTCGGCGCGCAAGTCCTCTGAGAGACTTTGTCGCCCCAGGTACCTGCATATCTAAATAAACCTCTTGCTGATTGCATCCGCACAAGTGGTCTGGGCTCGTCCTTTGGGCTCGGGGTCTCTCCCAGTGGGAAGACACTCATCGAGGGTCTTTCACTAGGAATAGTGCTTCCTCAAGATTCAGCTATACCACTCCTAGCCATATACCCAAAAGAGGCTCAAGTACACAAAAAGGACATTTGCTCAACCATGTTTGTAGCAGCTTTATTTGTAATAGCCAGAAGCTGGAACCAGCTCACATGCCACTCAGTGGAGGAATGGATACAGAAACTGTGGTATATCTACACGATGGAATATTACTCAGCAACAACAACAAAAAAAACAAAAACCAAAAACAAAAAACAAAAACAAAAACAAAAACAAAAACAAGGAAATCATGAAATTTGCAGGTAAATGGTGAGATCTGGAAAAGATCATCCTGAGTGAGCTATCCCAGAAGCAGAAAAACGCACATGGTATATACTCACTCATATAGACATATAGTGTAGGATAAACCTACTAAAATCTGTACACCTAAAGAAACTATTCAAGAGGGAGGACTCTGCTAAATTGCTCAATCCCTATCCAGAAAGGCAAAGAGAATAGACATCAGAAGAAAGCAAAAAGAGGCAACAAGTCAGTAGCCTGACACAGAGGACCCTGCAGACTATCAATGCAGAGGCTGAGACTTATGGGCAACCTTTCGGCAGAGTGCAGGGAATCTTAGGAAAGAAATGGGAAACAGTAAGATCTGGAGAGGACAGGAACTTCACAAGAAGAGCAACAGAACCAAGAAATCTGTGCCCAAGGGTCTTTTCTGAGACTGATACTCCAACCAAGGACTATGCATGGAGATAACCTAAGATCCCTGCACAGATTTAGCCCATGGCAGTTCAGTATCCAAGTGAGTTCCATTGTAATAGGAACTGGGACTGTCTCTGACATGAACTGATTGGCTTGCTCTTTAATTACTTCTCCCTGATGGGGAAGCAGCATTACCAGGCCACAGAAGAAGACAATGCAGCCACTTCTGATGATACCTAATTGACTAGGATCAGAAAGAAGGAAAAGAAGACCTCCCTTATCAGTGACCTTGGGGAGGGGCAATCATGCAGAGGGTGGAGGAAGGGAGGAGGGAGGGAACCACTGGGGGGATACAAAGTGAATAAAGTGTAATTAATAAAGAATTTAAAAAAAATCACACAGTATAGGAGAATTCAGAAAGGAGATAAAGTCCCTGGAGGTGAACACACTTTAAAGGTTAAAGGTACTCATGAACTCACACAGAAAAAATATTATATTACTTCTCCTTGTGAAATGTATACTTCAAATATAATGACTACAAGAGAGCTGTTAGAAGGCACCAAAGAATAGCCAAGAAAACTGCCTTTCTAGAAAGTAAACAAATAAGACTCCAAAAAATATGAAAGAAAATGAGAGAGAAAAATATTTCATCATAGAAAGTGTGTGGCATTTAGAATCGAAAGTTGTGTGTTCAGGTCCTGACTTTACCATTTATGAGTTCTGTAAATATCTTCTCTTTGATGCTTTTTTTTTCAGCATGAAATGAGTATTCATGTAAAATAAAATATACAAATAAATATATATTATTATGTCTTAATATTTATTCATTTTCAACTCCTAAAAAGAATTCTGCTTTCACAACAGTAAAAATAATTAAGCACATTTATTATTTATTTGCAAAGATACCTCAAAGTTATTAAAACATATCAAAATATTTTCATCTTTGAATAAAATACATCTAATTCTCTTAAATTGGCAGTAATATCATTACCTCCTCTTTTGGATCATAATATGCCTTAGGATTCTATTTAATTAAGATATTTATGTGCAAAGTCTTTGCACGACTGTTTCATGCTTGTATCTTTATTAGCAAAACAAGAAAAAAATGAGCCCTAATTTGTGATGTTTTATAAAATGAGCATTTATTCTTTTATTAATGTCATCTTAGTATAAATTTATTTTTTTATAAATATAATGTAAACTTACATATATAACTTTTTGCAAAGACTGACATTTCAGAATATTGACTGGGTTGAAAATATTCTGAAAACAACTTTGCTACCTTTGACATTTGAATTATTTATATGAGAATAATCCTGATTTTTTTGTGCCTGTATTTACTGAAATTTAGCATAATGTAAATGGTTTTGTTTTTCACTTTCAAATATTACCCATGTCATGTTGGTGCTTAAAAATGGCTAACTTCTTCCATACCCAGTGGTATATTGTAACGAAAAATGTAACAGACTTCTTTTGAGTGGAAAGAGGAAGAAAGTAGAAGAGAATTTAGGAAGGAAATATGTCTTATCCACAAAAGCAAACTCCCGTGTTTAAACTGTGGTTAAATAGTATACGGATCTCTCTCAGTCTTAGGAGAAATCCCACAGTTAGAGCTGGCCATGAACCTAGAGTCTAGGCTACCACTGTCTGGCAGCTCCCTAGGTACCCGCAACAATTGTTGGGTACCTGAAATGCAGCCTTTACTTCTGGAGTACAGGCAGGTCAAGGATTGTAATCACTTCTTTTCTTCTTTTTAAACAGTCGCTGAGTTTAAACGATTCTTTCCATACATATAAAAACAACAATTTTCTCAACGTAAAGACCGGGCAGACAGAATAATAGAATATCACACTTTTAGTATGTTCTCCTCAATTATTCTCAATTTTCCTTTCTACTTCATCCACTTTAGTGCTTATAGAGAGTAGTAAAGTCAAACTGTGGATTAACCTTTGTAATTTCATTGAGAAATGCTGGCAATTTAACACTGAGATTCATAATACTCTTCCTTTTCACAAAGAGCTTGGTTTTAAACCTAACATAAGTCTACAAAATATAACAGCAGGATTATACAAAGACACACACGCAGACCACATTCGTTCTCCCAGATGAGGGCTCTCAGAGCAGACAGAACTCAAAGGGCATTTATGCCAGAACTCACTCAGTTTTAAAATCGGTTGTGCTCTCTACACACAATTTCAGATTTCACTGCTCTCTGGCATTAGAGTTCATCTCTCCCCCTGCATGTATAACACTTGTCCTTTCTGAGCACTGTACAAGCTATTATTAAAAATTAATGAACCTGCGATTTCGTGCGCACTCGGTTTTAATGTTCTGTATAGGGTATCACTTCTAGAGAGCTTCCTTGACTCTCCCCACAGCACTCTGGATTGTTGCTTAATATTTTTCTTTTTTTCTTTCTTCATAATCCACGTATTTACTTTAAAGGAGCAGGTACTAGTCTAAATCTAAGAGAAAAATGAAGCTGACACCTGCCTCGGTGATGAACACCAACCAGCGCCTCAGCTCCGTTGGCATGCAGGCATTTCTGATTCTCATTCCCGACTACAGGAGCTGAGGTCACTCCTGGAAGCTTCTGCCTCTGTTAATGACTGCAGTGCTAGAGCACATATTCCCAATTCTAAAGTCTCAGAAAACGAGTTTGGAGGATTTGTCTGTACGTTTTGCATTGTGAAGATTGAATTGCACTGTAAGTGGGCATATTCTTGTTTTTGTTTGTTGCGGTATAGAATATGAGGAAGTTTCCGTCCTATACAGCAATGATCATGATCGCTTTATTTGCTTTCTGGCTGCAGGGGAGGAAATGAGGATCCGCAATGCAGTAAGAAGTCTCTGTAATATGTTTCGTCTGATAAATTCGAACTGTCAGTTTGATTTCTGCATCTATGCCACTTCTCATCAAGAAAAACTAAAGCAGGATTTCTAGCGTATGGGAAGACCAGGGCCGAGCAAAGAAGCAGTTTCTGAAAGTCAAAGTTATATTCAACACCAAAAGCTAGAGAAGCTTCATTTAATGAATTTTTGGTGTCCTCTCTCCATCACCAAATGGGTTATTTCTTTCCATGTCTTTCTTTGTGCCTCGAACATTCATGAATCAGACAAAAATGTGGCTGGGCTTATGGGCTGTTGGTATTTCCAAAGAGATTAATATTCCAACTTTTATTTTATTTTTTAATTAATTTTTTACATTAATTACTTTTTATTCGCTTTGCAGCCAGTTGCAGCCCCCTCTTTCATTCCCTCCCAATCCCCCCTCCCTCCCTCATCTCCTTCCATGCCCCACTCCAAGTCCACCTATAGAGGAGGTCCCCTTATTTATCAGTTCTCTGAGAACTTCACACTTTCCCACAACATTGATTTGATCATATTCATACCCTTCCACTAATTTCTCTAAGTTCTTCCCCCAACTCTGTCCTCTTATTTCTTTCACCTGTTATTAGCTGAGTCATATTGGTCAAGCCCATGTACTCTTGGATATGAGTGCATCCCTTGGAGAATGACCACTTTATCATGGGACACACTAAGAAAACCTGAATCTCCTTTCTCAGAAGATACCAACTGCCAATGGTTCTCACTTAGGGGTGAGGGTTGGGGTTGATGTGCCACCTCTCCACCCATGATAAAAATGGACTGTAGTCTGATCTTGGCTGTTCTTGTGCAGACAACCACAGCTATTACTCGCTCCTAAATAAAAGAGACTAGCCACATCTACAAAACACTGTTTAGTTCAGTTTTTCCTGGACCTCTGACTTTTAAAATCTGTCTACCAGCTTCATGAAAATAAAATATCAAGACAGAAGAGAAAGTTTTTTATTAATTTCTGTGTTTTATTTTTAACTAAATAATTCTAATCAGTAAGACAAAATCCAAAAATCGAGGGAAAGCAACCAAGGACCATGTATGGAGAGGACATAAAGCCCCTGATCAGATATAGGCCATAGAAGACTCAGTCACCAAGTGAGTTTCCTAGGAAGTGGAGCAGGGGCTGTCTCTTTCAAGAACTTTGTGGCTGGCTCTCTGATAACCTCCCTGTTGGGAGTACAGCCTTGCCAGGCCACAGAGGAAGACAATGCAACCAGTCCTAATGAGACCTGATAGACTAGAGTCAGAAGGAAGGGGTGGAGGACCTCCCCTATCAGCAGACTAAGGGAAGGGGCTTAGAGAGAGAAGAGGGAAGAAGGATACGATAGGAAAGAGACAAGGTAGGGGGCCACAGCTAAGTTTCAAAGTGGATAAATTATAATAAATAATAAATTAAAAACTAGAAAAAAACCTGAAGGAAAGAATATATTCTACTTAACATGTCCCTCCACACAAATACATGCAAATGATGGATCTCAGTTAATAATTTAACCGATTTTTGAGATAATTTACCTGCTTTGCTCTTTCTCTTATCATGATTCGTAATATATGCACATGGTTTAAACACATAAATAAATGGAAGTGTGTAATGGAAAGTATATTTTTGTTTCATATAGTCATATATTGAGTTTAATATTCTTTTGCTAAGTTTAATATTCTGCTATGCATTAATTATTTAGATACATAATTTTAGAGATGAATCAGATTATATTCCAAAAGATATTATTATATCATTAATTGCAGGTTCAACCTTTAGTGCTCAGTAGGAAAAAATATTTAATTCTAATATTGCCCGCTAAATCTATATTATCTCATTTTTTACAATAATATCATCATGATGCAATATAATTTTATATTGTCTGCTTTTTCTAATAAAACATTTTAAAAGAACTTCTGTTTTATGCCATTTCTGCAATCATTTTAATTAAAGATCCATGCACTATGCTAAAGACTACCTGTCATTCTCGTAGTGCATAAATCATCTTTCTGCATGTGTCAGATGCTGGAGATTATTTTAAGCAAATAGATTCAGTAAAGAGCAAAATAGAAACAAATCAGTTACACCTACTCTATCCTTGAACTGCTTAGTTGCTCATTTATCCAATAGCTACATATTCAATTTTTTGGGGGGAGGGGTGGAAACTAGTCATTTAAAGAACATTGCTATTCACCAAAGCAAAACAACCTCTTCTAATTCTTTGCCAGTTTCTCTCAAATTTGCAGTTTGACAATTTATTCAAAATAATTTTTTCTTCAACTTCTTCATTTTTAGTGGCAAATTAATTTTAGTATGGATAAAAGAGTAATATGTGTTTGCTGTACCTTTAATAATCACTTCATAATCATCTTGTATATGCAATGGAAAGACTCTTTCTGAAATCTCTCCCCTTTTTTTTTTTTTTTTTTTTTTTTTTTTTTTTTTTTTTTTTTTATGAGACAGAGGCTTGTGTAGCCCTTGCTGGTCTTCAACTGCTTCTGTATCTGAAGATTGTACTCCTCCACCTAAACAATCACTGAAATTACAGACATAGATTACCACACCCCGTGTCGCCATGCTCTGATCAAACACTGGGCCTAACTCATACCAAGCAAGCAGTGTATCAACTGAACTATATGCTACACAATTTGCTCTTTTGATTATTCATTATGTATTTCACAAATATGGCTTTTTTATCTGATTTTTTTATCTTTCTTTAAAAACCAACATACTAGTTATTTATCTGTAAGTGACTGTTATGCTAATATTCTATCCATATTTAAATTTTAAGTTAAGGACACTGTTTAGTTATCTCAATATCTTTCCTTACTAATCATTCTCCCTAATTTTTCGTATTTTTTTGAAAATTCTGTCTAAAGTACTGTGGTCATATTCATTCCTTCCATCATTTTTCTCAGGTCTATTGCCTTTTTTCTACCCAACCAACTTAGTTTCTGGGTTTTTTTCCCCCATCAAATACAGTTTGTGTTTCTTTTGTACTCTAGGATATGTGGAGAGTGTTCATAACATCAACTGTCATATTTTAAAAGTAAACTTACTCTTTCTTTCCAAGCAGTTATCAACCTCTAAAACAGCTACCTATCTAGTGGTGAAACTTCATACTCACTGCAAACTTTCTTGGTAAGACTAAAGACATTTCCAGAAAGTCACGTGGAAACCTCCTAACATAGAGGCTTTCTAAAATGCAATACATACACATATAAAAAGAGATTACATGGAGTTACCTTATAATGTGGCAACAATCCCTTACTAGGCTCTAAAGGATAACTAGTAAAGATCTGCTAAGACTGGATAACCTTTGGAGGTGTTGGTAGTTGAGATTATATGAATTGACCAACATTACAAGCTATTGCAAATGATACTGGTTACCTTGCAGAACTTTACATGAAGATGAAGACACCATATACCAAATCATAAGACATGAAAAAAAATAAGTTGGAACTGAACTATATGTGCTATTCCTACTGGTTAAACTCTATAGTACTGGAGGATGCCATGCACACTACCAAAAGGGGGGAAAATGAATGACCAAGTTTTCCTTTTTAATAATCCTTATTTAAATGTTTAATTTAAAATATTAAATAAGCGGGATGTAGGTAGTTTGGTCCAAGTAGTTTGGGTTTTCTCTGCTTCTGTATTTTCCTACTTGTTTCTGTATCACATGTCCTATGCACAAAAGGCGAGGGGCAGTATGTGGATAAAAGTAGATCTCATGAATGGACAGACGCAAATGTAAGAAGTTCAAGCCAGGTCATTAAAATGTGGGACTTCCAGGCTATGACAAGGGGTCCTTTGCTGCCCAAAGGGAAGGTGTTACTTTTCTTGCCGAGAAACATGTTACTCTTTCTCTAGAGAAATCAAGGCTCTCAGTAACATTTGAAAGTCAGGGTCATTTTCTTTGTTGAGGACGATAGTAAGAGAAGAAGGATTAATGGTACAAGCAATTGATTGACAAGATACAATGGATACAAATTTCTACTTTTCACGATTGATATAGTAACTGATAAGGCTATCTCCTTCCGCTTTCTCTTAGATCTGCCCCACTGTCTAACAGAACAGATCTCTTCTGCACAGATTCTGATGGAAATTTCGTCTCAGCAATCACAGTCAAGAAAAAAAAATAGTTTATGAAAAGCCTACTTTAGAGACCTCAAAATCACATTATTTATTCATGTTCTTTTCCGCTTTTTGTCTGTTCAAGTAGATTTTTCCCCTGCATAAACTTTTGTCATTCCAAAGTCATCCGAGGATAGATAAAATGAAACAAACAACAGTATGCTGAGTCTGCAGTCTTGAAATTGAATGTGAATTACTTCTGTAGTTCTAGAATACATATATTTTATAACACTATAATACATATGTAAAACTATGGCACTAAAACCATATTTAATATAAGTATTTATACAAAAGATATAGCACTTACAATATTTATGCATGCATACTAGATCATGCAAATGTATTTACATTTATTTCACTATTCATCCTTTAAATAATTTAATTTATAGTTTTTCAAAAATATATTACCTTTAAGATTATGTATTAACATGTTATGAATATTATAATAATTAAATTTAGCTAGTTTATGAAAACTGTTATGTCCTTTGATTGGTAGCTTTATTTTATCAACTAAAGAAAGATTCTCTGAACTTAATATAAGAAAAAGTAGACTGCACAGCCAAAGCAGAAGCCCTTGCTCTCACAGGGGCCAAGTTGTTATTCTGAACTTCAGATAAGATCCCACATGCACATATTCAATGCTTTCTAAGAGTCTGCTCAGCTTTTCCCAACAAACCTTCTCCTTTTGTCTCTATATCCACTCTCACAACTCCAGCAGATGTCCCCTACTCTACGAGATGCAGCAGTCCCTTGCACCCCAGAAGCCACACCACTATCCGTAAACCCAGAAGCCACTCCACCTGCCAGGACCTTAGAATCCCAAAAGCCCTCTCCTCTATAAGAAGCTACACACCAGTACCCAGAACCCCAGAGATCCATCAAAGGCAAAGAACCCCGAACTCCAGAGACAACACCTGTGCCCAAACTCAAGAAGTCACGGCACACACCACCAAAACCCAACAGAGAAGATCTACTGCATCTGTGGACATGCTGATCACTGAAACTACAGGCTGCTTAGGCCAATAGACCAACGAAGAAAAAAAAAAAAAAAAAAAACAAAAAAAAAACATCCATCTAACAAAGATAAACTCAGAAGCCCAGCACATAAACCTATAGTTATCCCAAACCCAAATGCCCAGAACTCAAAACACAACCAGAACATCCAGGGCAATATTGGACCACCAGAGCCCAGCTATCAACAAGTCTTGGGTGTTCCAACATAGCTGAAGCATAAGAAAGTGACCTAAGAATCAGCTTTACAAAGATGATAGAAGTCCTTAAGGAGGAAATAAATAAATTCCTGAAAGAAATTCAGGAAAACACAAACAATGGAAGAGAATGAATAAATCCTTTAAAGATCTCTAAAAAAAACCAAGAAAAAAATAAACAAATTAATAAAACAGGTGAAGAAACTGAATAAAACTGTTTAAGACCTAAAAATTGAAAAAGAAGGAATAAACAAGCAAACAACAAACACAAAAATAACTTGAGGGAATCCTGGAGGTGGAAAATTTAGGTAAGAAAAAGAAATGACAGATTCAATTATCACCAACAGAATATAAGAGATGGAAGTGAAACTCTCTGGCATAGAAGAAACAAAAGAAGGAACTGATACATTGATCAAAGAAAACATAAATCTAGCAAACTTCCTTACACAAAACATCCAGGAAATCAAGGACACTATGTAAAGACCAAACCTAATAGTAGTTGGTATAGAGAAAAAAGAAGATTCCCAACTCAAAGACCCAGATAATATGTTTAACAAAATCATAGAAGAAAAATATCTTAACTTTAAGAAGGCCATGCCTATAAATTGGACCAGAAAAGAAAGTCTTTGACCACATACAAAATAATCACTAAATATACAGGACACTAAATATACATACCAAAGATAAATATTAAAAGCTACATGAGGAAAAGGCCAAGTTTCATAGAGAGGAAAACCTACTGGAATTACATTGATTTCTCAAAGTGGAGACTCTAAAAGACAGTAGGGCTTACACAGATGTCTTGTAGATGCAATGCGATCCCCACAAACATTTCAATACAATTCTTTATAGACCCTGAAAGAAAAATAATCAACTTCATATGGAAAACAATCAAAAAACCCCAAACAAACAAACAAACAAACAAAAATAACAGCATAGCTTAAATAATTCTGTATAATAAAAGGACTTCCCAAGGTGTCATCACCCCTGATCTCAAGCTCTACTACAGAGATCGAGTAATTATATTTCATGGTATTGTCATAATAACAGACCAGTTGACCAATGGAATCAAATTGAAGACACAGACATAAATCCAACCACCTACTTTTGTTTAAAAAAACCACCTAATTGTCAGAATTATATATACAATAAAAAAGCATCTTCAACAAAACTTGCTGTTCTAACTGGATGGCTGCATGTAAAAGAATGCAAATTTTTGCATATCAATCACCCTGAACAAATCCCAGGATTTACACAAATGGATCAGAGACCTCAACATAAAACTAGATACACTGAACCTCACAGAAGAAAAAGTGGAAAATATCTTTGAACACATTAGCACAGGAGACAATTTCCAGAACAGAACAATAGCACGGACACTAAGATCAATGATTAATAAATGTGATTTCATGAAACTGAAAAGTTTCTTCTGGATGAGAATTACATATACTCGCTTGGGTCTTCCTGGTTGCTTATTTTTTGGGGGTCTGGTCATTGTATTATATCTACCCTGTTCTATACGACTAGGATCTGCTTATAAAGACACACGTGTCTTTCTGGGTCTGTGTTACCTTACTCAGGATGATCCCTTCTATTTCCACCCATTTACCAGCAAATTTTATGATTTCCTTGTTTTCAATGGCTGAGTACATGTGTACATGCATCACAATTTCTTTATCCATTCTTCAGTTGAGAAATATCTGGATTGTTTCCAGATTCTGGCTATTAAAAATAAAGCTGCTATGAAGATAGTTGAACATATATCCTGGTTGCATGGTGGAGCATCTTTAGGGTGTATTGCCAGGAGTGGTATAGCTAGGTCCCGAAGTAGGGTTATTTCCAGTTTTTGTTGTTGTTACTTTTGTTGTCTGTTTATTTGTTTGTTTTTTGAGAAAGCACTAAATTGTCTTCCAAAGAGGTTGTTCAAATATGTATTCCCATCAGCAATGGAAGTGTTCTTTCTCTACATCCTCACTAGCATGTGATGTCACTTGAGTTATTTATCTTAGCCATTCTGACAGGTGGAAGATGGAATCTCAGAGTCAGTTGAGTTGCATTTCCCTGATGATGAATAGTTTTGCACATTTTTTAAATGCTTCTGAGCCATTTGAGAGTCCTCTGTTGAGAATTCCTTTTTTAGCTCTGTATCCCATTTTTTAAATTGGATTATTTGGTTTCTTGGTGTTTAATTTCATGAGTTCTTTATACATTCTCTATATTAGCCCTCTGTCATGTGTAGGATTGGTGAGTATCTTTCCCCAATCTGTAGACTGCTGTTTTGTTCTATTGAAAGTGTCCTTTGCCTTATAGAAGCTTTTCAGTTTCAAGTGGTCTCATTTATTAATTGTAGATCTTAGAGCCTGAGCTGTTGTTGCTCTGTTCAGGAAGTTGTATACTTTGCCAATGAGTTCAAGGCTCTTCCCCACTTTCTCCTCTAGCAGATTTAGTGTATTTGGTTTTATGTTGAGGTCTTTAAACAACTTAGAGTTGAGTTTAGAACAGGATGATAAATATGAATCTATTTGCATTTTTCTATATTTAGGAATCCAGTTAGACCAGCACCATTTGTTGAAGATGTTGACTTTTTACCATTATATGGTTTTAGCTCCTTTGTCAACTCAGGTGTGTGGGATATTATTTCTGGGTCTTCTATTTGATTTCATTGATCCACCAGTCTGTTTCTATGCCAGGATCATGAAGTTTTTTTTTTTTGTTGTTGTTGTTGTTGTTGTTGTTTTTTGTTTGTTTGTTTGTTTGTTTTTTAACTCTTGCTTGTGGTATAATCCACCATATAAAGAAAATGAAAGAAAAAAAAACCAGCAAAACACATAATAATCTCCTTAGATACCGAAAAATCATTTGCCAAACTTCAACACCTGCTCATGTTTAAAATTTTGGAGAGATTAGAGATGCAAGAGACATACCTAAAGATAGTAAAGCAATATATAGCAACCCTATAGCCAACATCAAAATAAATGGAAAGATATTTAAATCAATTCCACTGAAATCAGGTACAAAATGAGGATGCCCACTCTCTCTGTATCTCTTTACTTAACATTTGAAGTCCTTGCTAGAGCAATAAGACAAAGATATCAAAGGAATATAAATTAGAAAGAAAGATATTAACAGACAGTATTCACAGATGATATGATAGTATATATTAGCAAACTCAAAAATCCCACCAGAGAAATTCTGCTGCTGACTCACTTTTCAGCAATGTGGCTTAATATAAGATGAATTAAAAAAAAAACATTTTTGTTTTTTTAAATGATAATTACTATTTATTTTGTTTTTTCCTCTTTCATTAATTATTGTTATTTATTACAATTTATTCACTTTTTATCCTGGCTGTGGCCTCCTTCCTCATCTCCTCCTGGTCCCACCTTCCCTCCTTCATCTTCCCCTATGCCCCCTTCCCTAGTCCACTGATAGGGGAGGACCCACTCCCCTTCTATCAAATGACAAATGGGCTGAGAAAGAATATAGGGAAACCACACCCTTCACACTAGTCACAAAACATATAAATTATCTTGGTATAATGCTAACCAAGCACACACACATATACGCATATACACATATGCACATATACACACATACTTAGAACTTATCACTTGGTGTTAGTTAATCACTTAAAGAACTTATCCTCAAGATCTGATTCTCGAGGGGGAGCCAAGATGGCGGCGCCTGGAGAGCACTGTGTCTGAGAAGCAGGACAGCACTCTCCGTGCAGCCACCAGGAGACTGAACTCTGGGCCCTAAAACTACAGCAATGGTGTTTCTCAGGTGAGGGGAGGCTCCCACGGCATGGGAATCAGTCGGGTCCACTCTCCGCTGCCCAGCCAGAACCCAGAAGAAATCCCAGGTAACTCGGGCTTTGGGTCTCCAGGCTGGAGCCCGGAGCCTGCATTTCCCCGATCACTTTCACTGGCTGATCGGTGGGCACAAGGGTGCCTGAGACTGGGAGTCCCAGTCGCAAGAAAACCCCACGGGGAAGCAAAGTTGCGAGTCTGATCACGGTCACCCAGTCTTTCCCTGGAAGGTCTCTCGGACCGCGGGTACCCGACGCCATCACAACTGAGCTCCTGCTGCACTGAGAGCTGCATGCCCAGCTCACCAGTACAGATGAGCTGCGCGCCTCAGTACAAAAGAGACTGGGAATCCCTGTTTGGAGAATCCCTGTTTGGAGAGGGCCCCACAGGGAAGGAAGAAACCGGCTGCCTGGGTCATCTGAGCAGCTGCACACCCAGCTCACTGGTACAGACAAGCTGCGCGCCCCAGTGCAACAGGGACTGGGAAACCCTGTCCGGAGAGGACCCCACAGGGAAGGAAGAAACCATGCTGCTGGGGTCACCTAGGCTTTGCCTTGGGAGTCTTGTAGACCGCAGATCACAAATAGGTGAGTACCCGAGTCATCACAGTTATGGGCCCAAGCCGGCAGCACAGAGTTATTGGGAACCCAGCCCCTGCAGACTAACAGGTGGGCGCACGCTCCGCCAGTCCAGAGGCCTGCTTTGTACCAACTACTCCATACAAACAGAACTGTGTTCCCCAAGACACCAGAGTCTTAGAGTCACTGTCTGGAGAAACCCTCACAAGGAACAAGGAACAAAGCAAAGGGAACGGACTTAGGCAACCCAATATATCCCCAGAAAAAGTCCCACAGACTGGCCCAACCCAGGGAACTGCTGTGCCCCCGATAGCCTGCTGTTACCAGGACAGAAGTACTCACCCGCCACAGATTACCTCTTGGGTTCTGGGGCACAGAGCCCCAACCTCAGACCTACAAAAGACCGGGAATCCTGAGATCAACCCCCAGATACTGCTCCAAGGGGCAACCAGTTATCCCTAAAAAAACTGACCAAACCACGGGACACACAGGTTACAGCAGCTGATCACTAAATTTACAGCAAGAAACCCAGAAGGAGGACAGCTGTCTCCAGGACTTCTCCCGGTGAGAGGAGAGCCCTCTTGACTGATCAGGACCACAGTTACCACCCAGGTCTCTATGCCTGAGGTAAGCTGCAGCAACTCCTGAAAAACACCGTCCATCCAGTGACTATACCCAAAAAGCTGAGAAGGCTTCCTTCAGGAAAAACCATCTTCCTGCCAAAGGGATTCTCTCCACTACAAGAGTTCAGGAACAACCAGAAACTAAATTCAAACAACTAAGATAGCCCAATGGGTAGAGAACAGCGTAAAAGTTCAACCAACAAAAGCCAGAGCAATATGGCATCTCCAGAACCCAGTTATCCAGGGGCAAATAGCCCTAGACACCCCAGCATAATTGAAATTCAAGGAGATGACCTAACATCTATGCTCATGAAGAAGATAACAGAGGAAACAAATAAAATACAAAAAGAAATAGAGGAAGCTGCAGCCAAACAGTCTGTGGCCTTTAGAGAGGAAATGCTTAAATCACTGAATGAAATAAAAGAAACAGTGGATTGTTCAAACAAACAGCTGAAGGAATTGATGGAAAAACATGAAAATACAGTCAGACAGGTGAAGGAAACCAACAAAATAGCTCAAGACCTGAAGATAGAATTGGAAAAATTAAAAAAAAAAAAAACAAACCACAAATGGAAGAAATTGTGGAGAGAAAGAACTTAGGGAAGAAAGCAGGAACTACAGAGTTTAGCATAACCAATAGGCTACAAGAAATGGAAGAAAGAATCTCAGGTGTGGAAGATACAATGGAAGAAATAGATGTATCTGTCAAAGAAAATGTTAAATCTAAAAATTTCCTACACAGACAGTCCAAGAAATTCAAGACAACAAAGAAAGACAAAACCTAAGAATAATAGGAATAGAGGAAAAAGAAGATTCCCTGCACCAAGGCCCAGAAAATATTTTCAACAAAATCATTGAAGAAAATTTCCCCAACTTAAAGGAGAAGCCAATAAGAATACAAGAGGCCTATAGAACACCCAATAAATTAGACCAGAAAAGAAAATCCTTCCGCCAAATAATAATCAAAACCGTAAGTATACAGAACAAAGAAAAAAATACTAAAAGCTCCTATTGAGCTACCTATAATTTATAGCAAAGCAATTCCATTTCTTGTTATATAATTATATATAAATTAAGCCATCATCCTTAACCACTGAGAAAGCTATCCTCCTTCCTAACACACAGGATGGTTAAATGAAAGAAGTCTGGAGTTAAAAAAAAAATCTGATTCTCCCTCATTCAGCAGTCATTAACTAGTTATTATACATGAATGGTAAAAGAGGGAGTGGGTATCTGGATATAGTAAAAGGGGATTAAAGATAATCAAAGACTATTAAATACATGTATAAAATATCATAATAAAGCACATTAGTTTATGAAACTAAAAATTGCTAATCAAATGAAAGATATCATGTTTAAGCTATTTTAAAGCATTTAAATTTCCTGGTTATTATTCTATCTTTTTTATTATTTTATTACTCTTCTGTTATTATCAATGATCCAGAAAGAGTAAAATTTGCATTGTTTTTTAATGCTAAGGCCATATTACAAAATTTACTTGGATGATCTCTCTAATTAGCCAAGGAATTCCTACTTTTCTCCTACCTGTCTGCTACATCCTAAGTATGTCCTTTAAAAGTGAGAGTATAGTTAAATCATTGTGCAGCCATACATGAGTTTTGGACAATCCTTTAATTGCTAGGAAATTTTTGCCTCATATGAAATAATGAAAAATAAACCACAATAAATCTGTCTCACTGTAACTTTGAAGGTTTTCTGTCTTGTTAATAAAATAATTTAGGAAACGACTAAGAACAAAATTTGAGAACTATTTTGTCAGGGTTTACAATAAAAAACAGGAAGCAAATCTGTAAACTTGGCAACTTAAAGAATGAAGACAGAGAAGAGTGCGGGTTTGAGTTTGAGTTATGAATCAAGAAAGCAAGCAGGTTCAGCAAGCTTTTGTCTGTCACTATGTGGTTGAGGAGGTTATGGTCTCTAGATAGAGTCAAAATGCCCAGAGTATCAGAGAATTAATGCTTAGGATTCAGCCTTTCCCAGGAAGAGGGAGACATGTGAAGGGAAAAGAATATTATTTTTTATTTAGAATTAAGAAAAACAGACAGAGCCAGAAACTGAGTTCATGTCAGAGACAATCCCTGCTCTCATTAATAGGGAACCCACTTGGACACCGAGCTACCATGGGCTATATCTGTGCAGAGATTCTAGGTTATCTCCATGAATGGTCTTTGCTTGGAGTATCAATCTCAGAAAAGATACCTGGGCCCAGATATTTTGGTTCTGTTGCTCTCCATGTGGAGCTCCTGTCCCCTCCAGTTTTTTTTATGTCTCCCTTCTTTCATAAGATTTGATAGGGAGGGTGGGATTGGGAGGGGAGGTGGAAGGGGTTATGGGGGGATACAAAGTGAATAAAGTGTAATTAATAAAAAAAAATGAGGTTAATTATTTTTCCCATCTTTTCATCCTGTCTTCCAGCATATCAGCTTTCCTGATTGAAGGTCTTCTTGCTATATCCTTGGCAGGATACTTTGATAAGTTCTCTTTTAGTTGTGAAAGCCTGCACAGAGAGAGGCATAAACATGCATATCCATGCTGAAGAGAAGAAGAGGAAGTTGGATACACTGGAGCTGTAGTGTCCAAGAGGGTGGAAACAACCTGATGTGTGCTGGACACCAAACTTAGGTCTTCTGCAAAGGCCGTGTTCATTCTTAACCACTGAGAAAGCCATTGCTCTAGTTCCAACCATGCTCATTTGAAATAATTCCTGAGGGAGGGATGATACTATACTTTGATATGCTGTCATTCTTTGGGTGATTTAGAAGAGCATGTTTCCATGAGAGTGAAAAACAGAACTAGAATTTATTATTTTGACCAGGAAATAGCTTTCTACTAAATGCTCTCAACAAAGTCCTGCCATCTCCATTTTCCTCCTTATCTTAAATATAGGTTCCATAGGGTACTTTTAACCATGAGGTGCAAGTGTGATGCTTTCCTTTTGTAAAATAGTTGTGTTATCAAAGAAAAGCAAGTGGAATCTAGTGATGTTTATGGATTTCATTCCCAATGATATCTATGTTTGCTGATGCCCAACTGCAGAATGCTCCTATTGAGCTACCTATAATTTATAGCAAAGCAATTCCATTTCTTGTTATATAATTAAATGAAATATGCCTAGACAAGATAGATATTAGACAAAAATCAGTGATTGACTATTCGTGATAGGCCAAGGAGAAACCAACAACTGATAAATAGATACTATATAGTAAGAGAACCATAAAATAAGTGTATTTGCCCAAATGGATACCGATAAAAAGATGAGTAGCCTAGATAGAAACAAACAAATATAAATATATATGTCAAATACGAAAAAGCAAGATGTAGGATGGCAGTTGCCACGGTTTGATGAAGAGAGTAGGGCAATGTGTTAAAGGGTATAAAGGTTTACATTCAAAGTCGAAACGGTTGTGGGGAATCTAATATAAAGCACTGTTAGAAATTTTCTAGACATGCTAATTGACCATAAGTGGTTAATCATCATTTATAACTAAATAATAAATTACTATTGTTAATAAAATGTATAAAATTAGCATAGCAGACACTAAGTCCATTCCATCTTTTTTTCATGGAATAGGAACAAAATTTTTATTACCATTCATAATTGCAAAATATACATTTGACATCTTCCACTCATTAAACTGATCTTGCAATTTGTACCTAGGAATTTATACAAGATTTGGAATTATGTGCAATCTGTTAGTTGTTTTAACTTAGAAGACACTTTATTCCATATACAATTTTCATTACAAGTTTTTGCCAACATTTGTCCAAGTTTTTGATGTCAGAGGCAAGACTCTGATGTCCTTTAGAAACACCATAGCCTTTAGCTATAATTATGCAGTTAGGAGTCATTTTTACAGCTCCACTCCTCACTCCATTTCCTCGAGTTTATAATGCTGTTTTTAGCATTATATCTGCCAAAACCTACATTCTGTATTTCTTTTTTTAATCTATATTGCTAAGGGAAGACCTTTATGACCATGATTACTTAGAAGCAGCTTCTTAAACACAATGATTTAATTGTCATTTGATAATCTGAAGGATTTAAATATATTTTACTCATGTAGGCAAACATACTTTCATAGGGACAGCCACAAAATCCAAAGAATAAGGTACCTACAAGGTTTTGCAGAATATTCGCACAACTACTCAGACATAAACGTTAAGAAAATTATTTCTCATTCAATAATATTTCCAATCATGTGTTATAGAACACATATCATAAGGCTATTAAATTAAAAATCTCCTGTAGCTCTTAGTGATTATCCATCTTTATTCTTCCTTAAATATTTTGAAATAATAAAAACTGCTTAAGTTTAAAACAACATTACACTTGTATGAAATGAGAAGCTAGTGTGAATGGATTCCAACTTTGGTATTCAAATAAATCAGTGCCCCTTTATTAAACTGATATTACTTATCTCCAAAGCAAAGAAAAAAAAACACATGAAACTATTAAAAACTTGTTGAAAAAATATCTCATGGAAATCAGAACCTAAAAGACTATTCATGCAGAGAGAATTCCCTCATTTACCCCTCTGATATAAGTCATATTTTACCATGGAAGATAGTGTTGAAGCAGAAGGCAGCCTACTGCTCAAAGTGGCAAATTCCCAACAAAGATAGCAATCTAAAGTTCCAGAGTAATTTGTAGTTAATTTTCAAGCCCTTCGTAGAGCTGATGGAATGTAGTCTTAGGAGACATCTAGCTTGAAATTCATATAAAATTTATTCTTCTCAATTATTTTAAAGAGTTCTCAGAAAATTAAATAATCTCAAGGAAGCTCCACACCAGATAGAGCTTCAGATTGTCCATTTGCTACATTTCATTCGATGGATACAGCAGAAACCCAAAAGACCTTAGAGAGTATCTTTCAATGAGTAATGAGAGAAGTTTGTATTCTACCTGCTTAATCTCTATTGAAATAAGACCTTGAGAAAAGGCAATTCAGGTCCTATAAAACAATGGCTAAAACCTTAACCATGAGTCTTTTCTCAAAGTTTATTTGAGGGTGTGTGAAATTCAAAGGAAAGAAAATAAATGGTTTAAGTAGTGTGGGAAGAAATTACTGATTAGAAACTTGGAGCCCTGTAAATGAAAATGGAAGGTTTAATGATTTTTGCCTTAGTGGCTAAACCCTTTCTAATGCATGCTATTAGAAAATGATTTAAATATAAGTTGAAGAGTCACAAGGGGGCTAATTCCAAAGGTGGTTTTGGACCCTTATTAAAAATGCACTGAAATTCAACTCTGCATTACAACAGTAATTAACTGTGGTTAACGGCCTCCCAATGAGGTACAATTATCTTTAAATTAATCCTCAAGTTTAAGATGTATATCTAATGTATTAATTTATCAGTTAATTGATAAATCTAAAGTTAAATTAATGTAAAAGACTCAAGTCTATGACAGAGGAAACATTTTTATTCATTCCAGGATATTTTATTGCTACTTCTTACAAATAATGCAGAGACATCTACATTATAGCAAAACCTAATATTATTTAAAAGTGGATGAGCATAAGGAGATGACTAGAGGGCTTGCTCATTTATTGAGTCAGTTAAATTTACAGTAGTTCATAAGTGCAATAATAATTCTCTTTGAAACAAAATAATTATTTTCATATTTTTAAAGTAAATTGACCATAGTTATTTCATAATGGATCAGAAATGCAGGAAATAGAAACTTATAACAAACATTCAACATAGTAATATGTCTAAGTGGTTTACCCCAAACTCTATTAACAGATTAGAAACATTTTGTGATTGCTTAATGGAGGGTGGATTTCTATTAATCAAATATTGCTTTATACCAATTCCTGTCATTAAAAGGAAAGACATATTCTGTTAAAAGTAAAAATTACTGCTGGAAAGGCTAAATGATTAAAATTAAGGAAAAAATTAAATCTATATTAGAGACAAAAAATGATAATTATCAGTTATTTAAAGATCTAATCTTAAAACCATTTAGAAAATAAAACTCTGGGTATGGATATATAAAAAGAATATTTGAATTATTTATGGTAAGATTACTTCTTTTCAGTGATTTGAAATTTTCAAGCATGTAACTGCTACCATTTTATTGACTTGGTTCAGCACTACCCTTGGATTGTCTTATTACTTCATCCTTTGTAGGTTGAGTGTCAACATTGTTGTTCTTTTCTCCTACTCTGTCACTTGACCTTACTGACATCTTTTGCAACACCTCCAACTACTAATATCTGTAGGAGGCTGTCACAGGGATGTGGGAGAGAAAAATCCCCAGAGACCACAGAGCACTGCAATTACTAAACAATGGAGAAAAAAGTTGATGTACTTTGTTGAGCTGAATCAAAAAGAGCAGTGCTGAAATCTGTAACTGATTATAGCATAAGAGTGAGGAAAACCCTGTAATTTCTGAAAGGAAAGGGACAATCATATAAGACAGAAACTTTATTTATTCCTCCAATGTTTATAGAATTTAAAAAGAAAAAGAATTCTCTAAACATCCTTAGACAGAACCAGAAAGGACCTTGGGTTACAACTCTTGTTTAATTAATATACAGTTACTTTTAAATATACAATATACTTTCAATATACAGTTCTTACAAATAGTTATTTTCTGCATGTCATGCCAAACATTGGGCCTTAGAGGGGGAAGAAAATAAGGTTATTAAGTGAAAATGTATACACTAAATGGATTAGAATACCTAAAACTCCAATACAAAAACCTTAAATTATGATATAAAAGGACACTACAAGCAAAATACAAACATATTGTCCATAAATTTTAGGTAAAGTTAAGAGTAGATGCATAATAAAATAGTATGTGATTATGAAAAAGAATAAAATCTTGTCATTTGTAATAGTATGAAAGAAGTCAGAGGTCTTATTTTATGCTAAGTAAAATAAAGCTGTTATAAAATAGCAAATACCAAGTGATCTTACTTATCTAAGGAATTTAAACATGCCCATTCATATATATTGACAAAAGCATCCTGTGGCCAAAGAATAAGAAGACCTTATAGGAGGAAGGAAGTCTGTCAAAGAAAAATATTCGAGTGTATAAAAAGAGTAAGATCAAGTACATTGTTGTACTAGATAGTGAATATAATCTGCAGCTGTGTACAATAGCTAGAAAGACTTGCTTGTTCTTATCACACTGAAATGATATATGCTTATGATGATACGAATGCTAATTAGATTGATTTTATCATTATACAGCATATACATTGACTAAAACATGACATTTTCCCCTCATGTGTATAACTCTAGGTAAACAATTTTTTAATTTGTAAGATTTATATGAATATTTGAAGTTTTTGAGTCAAAGTTTATTGCAGAAAATAAGGTGAAAATTACTTTATCATTTGGTAGGATATATTAAAATATACTTAATACAAAGCTATTATGTTCAAAGTATGCAGTGTGACTAACTGTCATATGCTCAGAGGACAACTTTCTTTCATGTTGTAATAATGGGATATGTCCCTTCATCTTACCTTAACCAAAATAAACTTTTTTTCTTTAAATTATTTTTGTCTGATACCTCAGCATAATAATGAAAAATGTTACTAATACATTATTACATTAAAATTAGAGATTCAATAGAATCTTTGTCAAAATATCAAAATACCACTTTTAAACAAATAGTAGGTAAAAACAATAAAATTCTTATGAATCAACAAAACCCCTCAAATATCCACAATAATTCTGGGATCTATGGCTAAACCTGGAGGCATCGCAATATCCAAAGGAAATAGTAACTAATTACTGGAAGTGATATGTTAAATTCATAGACATTGCACCCAAGTCTTCCTCAAGTATTGGAATCTTCCTCCATAGCTGATAATTTTTGCTTCATGAAATTGAAATCTGACATTGGCAGCTAATGTACTTATGCTTCCTTGTTGGCTTGGTTGTTTGTTTTCTTTAATCACATGGATCTCTTTCTGTAATTTTTAAGCCTGCATTATGAACTATAAATGTGCCCTCTATGATTTTGGTTTCAATGTATATGCAACATCTTTTCATCACTGTATTTTTATTTTTATTTTATTTTCATTAATTACAGTTTATTCAATTTGTATCCCAGCTGTAGCCCCCTACTTTCCAATCCCACCCTCTCTTCCTCTTCTTCTCCTAAGCACCTACCCCAGTCCTCCTTCCCTTCCATCTGACCCTAGTCTATCAGGTCTCATTAGGACTGGCTTCGTCATCACTGTTTTTTAATTGTGTATCTTTAAGAGCATAATGAGCCAGACAGTGGTGGCAGATACCCTTAAAATCCTAGCATGAAGAGGGAAGAGAAAGAAGATCTCTGAGAGTCTGAGTCCAGCCTGGACTATAGAACTAGTTTAAAGACAGCCTCCACAAAAGAAACCATGTCTTGAAAAGCAAAAGAAAACAAGATAAAACAAAAAGAATATAATGAGTTTGTCAGAGCCCTTGGCAAACCTCTTTCCTAATGATTAGCTCTCATGGTGTCACAGGTGGGCAAGCAGGTTGCTAGGGAGAAATTTATCAAGTCTTTTACCCACACAAGGAAAAAATAAGCTCAGCATTGAAATAGTGGTGCTCAGTATCTAAATGGTTACCCTACTAAGGAGAACAGGGGAGGTCTCTAACATAAACTCAGTGGCTGGCTCTTTGATCACCCCATGAGGGTGGAGTAGTCTTGCCAGGCCACAGAGGAGGACATTGTAGCCAGTCCTCATTAGACCTGATAAGCTCCGGTCAGATGGAAGGGGAGGAGGACCTTGCTTATCAGTGGACTTAGAGAGGGGCATGGAAGGAGAAGAAGGAGGTAGGGTAGGAATAGGAAGGAATGAGGGGGTGGGCTACAGTTCGATGCAAATCGAACAAAAAGTAAACAATGTAAAATAAAATAAAATAAAACCAAAGAAAGAAAGAAAGAAAGAAAGAAAGAAAGAAAGAAAGAAAGAAAGAAAGAAAGAAAGAAAGAAAGAAAGAAAGAGTGGTGCTAATACGCTGGGAGAAACAATCAAATATATGATTGGACTGAAGGCCTGCTCTAGAAGGAAATTCATGCCTATAGAATAAACCTATGGTTTGATTGTTCTCTGTGTTAGTGAGATTTATTCCATTTTAACTTCTCACTTGTTGCCTTGTTCTTCTAGATAAATATCTACTTTCACCTGTTTCTTTTTTGTGGGTTTTTTTTTTTTTGCCTTTGCCTTTAGATGAATGATTCTCCTTTTATCTTATGTAAGGTTGGTCTGATTTATTGGGATAGATTTTCACTTTTTGATTATATGTAAGGTCCATTCTAATGCTGGGTACTGTAAAACTGGTGAAGAACACATGGTTTGGGAATTTGTAGACCCTAGGCTAGAACCTACAACATATTTTGCTAAATTTATACAGCATTAAAATCCACTCTATATACTGATTTTAAATACACAAATTACTGTGGCTCCCCATTCTTATCAGAGGAGCTATAGTACAGACATTAGAAATATTTTTTCTTACACCAGAAATGATCTACAGTCTCAGTGTTCTATGTACTTTGGTGACAGTGCACATTCACAGGACACCACAATGCAATTTACCAAATATTAGCTAACTATTAACTGCTTAAGATCTACTTTTTCAATTCGTATACTTATTTGTAGGAAAAGTACCACAAACAGTTCCTAGAATCTAACCTCTTTCCAGAACTCTGGTTCTTCCCAGTGATTATGAACTTTCATAGAATTTCCTCAAATATTCAACTGCTGCTCCACTTTATCTCCTGTTTCCTATATGAGACTGGATCATTAGCATTTAGTACTTTTCTTCTTACTGCTCTGAGTCCTTGAAACATGAGTTAGATTTGAATGCTCATCAAAGTTATCATTTAATTCTTTCCTACATTATGTTCTGAGTATGGATACCTACAGATATATTTTAAAAATTTATCTATAGTTTGTAACAATTTTTATGTTACAAAGTTATCATTACAAAATTTGTATTTCAGAATAATATGCAATAAAAACATGAAATACACAATATAGATGTGTAGGTCATGTTTAATGTAGACAAAAGCAGTAATCTCATAAATGTTTAAAAGAGCTTAAGAGTAAGAACATAAAACTTTCAAATTAACCCCTAAAACAAAACAACCCTTATATTAATTTATTGTAATAGCTAGTGTGTTTAGTAACATTTACATTCAGATTTCAAACATTCTCTAAATCATTCCAATTTCAAGTGTGTAATCTAATATCTATCACTAGATTCATAATGTCATACTGTCAAATTCAGAAAGGCAGTCCTTGAATTAAATACTCTAGTTCAAGCTTTAACACAAAAATGAAAGTTGATCTAACTTGACAGTTCCCAAGAAATAATCATTCTTACATGTCAAAGATGGGACAAGACCAGATCTCTACATTATTCAAAACTGATGGCATCTAGGGAAAGGAAAAGAAGTGACAGATAGTCTTACATACATGAATTAAATGCCTCAAGATTAGAAAGTGGTGTAACTTATGGGGATCAGTGTTGGGCAGGAGGGCTAAGACTATTCAACCTTGTTCCCAACTTTTCTCCATCATCACTGAATTTCCCAAAAGAAATTTCAAGAACACATCTAAGCCAAACTTTTGAAATTTTGCTTCCATAGCCAGTGAGACTATATAAATGTAATTCTAGTGTTTAATAAGTAGTCAAAGGTATAAACAAACACACGAGGAAACATTAATCACCTTCTACCTAAAGTTTTCATTCATCGGCTCCATTCTGTAACAGTGTCTTTGCAAAGTAGGGCAAAAGTTCTACCAAAAAATTGAAAGAATGTTTGATTGTTTATGTATGCCTGAGATTAACTTTTACTACTAAATCTCCCCCCCATTTAACCTTTTATGGTGATAGTTAAATCTGATTTAATGCTTTAAAAATATAATAGCAAATATTTCCATTCTATCCACAAATAGAATAAATACATTTTCATGTGATACTATCAGAATGAAGACTCAATGTGTAGTAATCACCTCCAGACTTACAAGGTAACTCAGAAACCTTTGCTCAAGAGAACCTATGTTGTCAGTGGTTAGGTACAATAACAGCACTCCACAGAGTTAGCCTTTGATATCAAACTAGATAAGCCTAGTCAGCTGGGTCATTTCCTGATTCCTGCTCACAGAGGAGAGCTAGAAATGATAGATAACTCCATTATCTCTGCCTGAAGAATGCTCACTTGGGAGAACACCAGTTTGGATACTGAAAAAAAAAAAGGAAATCTCTGTGAGATAAATTGCTGATGTGCTGTTGATTCATTTTGTAATTGCATTAAAGAAAATATTTGAGGTGATGTGTAATAACAAGAGAAGAAGAAATATAATATTTATAACATGGAGTGGTCTTCAGTTTTAATTAGCACAACTCAATCCACACTGTCAAAATATTTTCTCAAAGATATTTACAAATATCTAAGAAAACTTTGACATTCAATTTCTTATTCAAACATTAAGCATTCTTGCTTAAATACAATTGCAATTCTCATATATTGTAATTTTTGTACTTACAAAATATTTTGTAAAAGTACAATGTTTATCAAGCTTTTGTTACTGATTAGAGTTTCTATACAAATATCATAATGTTATGATTGTTTCTTAGTGCACTTTATTAAGCCAGCAATATTACCATTGCTTTTGTAATTCAAACGACAAATTAACATTTGTTTCTTAGATAAACAAATTTCTAAATCATACACGAAATTTTTATCATTTGTTAATTATAATTTCACTGTAGGGGAACACAAAACTATTTCTTATACTTAATTCATATTTTAAAAGTCATTTCTTTTATTTTTTGAGACTATAATAGAATTACATTTTCTCCTTTTGCCTTACAAACTCTCTTGTACACCTTTCCTTGTTCTCTTTCAAATGTGAGCTTCATTTTTCATTAACTGATCATTACTCATGATTGTGTATGCTGTACTTGCAGAAAGCCAGGGGTCCATTCACAACACACACAGAATGCAGTTCACAACTGCTTTTAATTCCAACTCCAAGTCATCTGGCTTCAGCATACCT